>PVHY01002638.1:0-93865 GCA_004024945.1 Uropsilus gracilis | reverse complement strand
GAGTATTCTGAGTCTTACATATTTTTTTTGTAATTATTAGGATAATTAGAAATCACTTTGTTAAAAATAAATTAGTCTGCACTGCACTGAGAGTCTTGCATTGGTTTGGTATTTTGGTTGAGAAGGCTGGGGATGGTGGTAAGAACCCACGAATGGAAAGTTTAAACTGTGTTTTAAAGTTTTTCTTTTCTGCAGTTTTTGGAGCTGAGAGCAGTTGGCTGGCTTTTGCATATCAATAGTAAAGGTGATCAGTGAAAATGCTAATGAAATTATTAGGATAATTAGAAATCACTTTGTTAAAAATAAATTAGTCTGCACTGCACTGAGAGTCTTACATTGGTTTGGTATTTTGGTTGAGAAGGCTGGGGATGGTGGTAAGAACCCACGAGTGGAAAGTTTAAACTGTGTTTTAAAGTTTTTCTTTTCTGCAGTTTTTGGAGCTGAAAGCAAAGAGCAGTTGGCTGGCTTTTGCATATCAATGGTAAAGGTGATCAGTGAAAATGCTAATGAAGAGTGTGTAGCCTGCTTTGTAGAGAGTAGCAGGCAAATAAGAGTATCCAGTTAAGGTTAAAGGTGGATGCAAAGGAACTGCTTGGGAGAGAGAAGCAAGCAGATAGGGGTAAACAGTTAAATAAAGACAGAAAGTCTTCATTTTACCCACTTTCAAAACTACTGAAAATGGAATTACCATTTTATTCAGCACTTCCACTACTGGGAATCTACCCAAAGTTCACAAAAACACTAATTAAAAAAGACACATGTCCCCAGATATTTATCACAGCACTTTTATAATTGCCAAGATATGGAAACAACCCAAATGCCCCAAAACTGACGAATGGCTGAAAAAGATGTGATGTATCTACACAATGGAATATTATTCATCAATCAAAGAAGATAAACAAAGTTGTTTGCAGCAACATGGAGGGAGCTAGAGGGAATCCTGTTGGCAGAAATAAGCCAGAAAGAAAAAGTGAAATACAGGATGGTCTCACTTATATGAGGGATACAGGGAAAATAAACTAAAGGAAAAGAAAAAATTTAAACTGCCAACAGAACTGAAGCATAGAGCAGAGAGAGGGGGAAGAGGGTAAAAACCAGGAAAGGGGAGGGGACATGAGATTAAAATGATTCACGATAAGGTGGTGGGAGAAACTCAGTGTGAATAATAATTGTATATATATATACACGTGTGTGTATACATATATGTGTGTAATCAATAAAAAATAAATTATTAAAAATAATAGTTTTGTTTTTTCTGAAAGAAGAAATTTCTTTCCCACACCTTTTAAAACCTGATTTTAATGGACACAATTAATCTGTAGCTGGGTCTTCAGTGAGTGGGTAGACACCCTATCTGATTCCCTGCAGACATCAACTCAGTTACAATAAGTTCGCTTAAGGGGTCCAAGAGCAGACAGAACAGAGAAGACACCCCACAGCCATCAGGGTGACCTCAGTGGGCTCAAGGATGAGGCCTGAGGACAAAGTCACCATAGAAGATACCCCACAGAAGTCTGCACAACCCTGCTGAGTTCTTGGAAGGGGCCAGATGTCCCCTGCCATGGGGGACCTCTGCAGACATCAGTGTGGTCTAAGTGTGCCCCAGGAAGGGACTTGAAGGTGGACCTCTTCATATCAAACCCCCACAGGAAGGACCTCTACCTATTCACTGAAGAGCCAAGAACAAATTAGTTGTCCCTGACATACAGCATCATCTACTGGAAAAATAAAAGCTCAACACCCTTAATTTTTAGAAATAAAATATGGGTAAATTTAAAAAAAAAAAAAACCCACAACAAGAGTCATAAGGGGACTGCTCTGCACAAAGAGAGAATAAATTTTCAAAAACAAATAAAAAAAAGCAAGGAAGACCTTTCTTTCAACATCACAAAGATGAAGAAATTCAAACAAATGGAAATAAACACAGAAAACCTGGTCAAAGATATACAAGAACTTGCAAAGCAAACAAATGAATGTTCTGAGAAATAAAAGAACAAATAAACAAATTGAGGCACAGACCACAGCCTTCTTCTTCTACGGTTGCCAGACTCCGCCCCCAGCACCCAGGGCCTGAGCAGAGCACCTACTGCTTATGACCAGCTCCCAGGCACGCGTGGCTAGGCTGGCCTGCATATGAAATCACGACAGCCCCTCCACTCCGGAGTGGAAAGATAGGCAAGCTCTGTGACCTCACAGCTCAAGACACCAGGCTGCCAACTTCCCATATGGCACCTCACCCTGCCTTGGCCCGCCAGCCCCTGTTTTACTTGTTGTATTTTTCTTTTCAATTTTTCTTTTATTTTTTAAAGATTGATACCCTCATTAGGTATCACCACAGTGCACCCCACCACCAACTCACTCATATTCCACCTGCATATATCATTGAATTCTTTCTTTGTTCGTACACCTCTCCCACTTCCTCCCCACCTTGGTGCTTCAGTTCTATAGTCAGCTATCATGCATTAGGTTTTAAGCTTGTCTTTATCTGACTCTTAGTTTCGTTACTTTATAATTCACATATTTTTTGTTCCTTTTCTTTAAGTTTTTTATTGATTACACATATATAAGTTTTATACATCATTGTGTGCTACAAGTTTCTTCCACCACCCTGTCACCTGTAGCCATCATCTTAATCTCTTGTGCTTATCATTTCCCTTTTACCCTGCTCCCTAAAGCTATATGCTTTAGATCTACTTTTAGTTAGCTTTAACTTTTTCTTGTTCTTTTGTTTGCTTCCCTAAAACCCACATATAAGTGAGACCATCTAATATTTCTTTTTTTTTTTCCTGGTTTATCTCCACCAGGATGATTCCTTCTAACTCATCCATATTGCCACAAATAACATGTTTGTCTTTTGATTGATGAATATCCCATTGTGTAAATATAGCACAACTTTTTGATCCATTTATCTGTCTTGGGGTATTTGGGTTATCTTTCATATATTAGTGACACCATCTGGTATTTATTTTTTCTCCTTGACTTATTACATTTAGCATTATTCATGTTGCTGCAAGCAGCATAAAATTTGTCTTTTGATTGCTGAGTAGAACTCCAGTGTATATATTTACCACATCTTTTTGACCCACTCATCTCTTCTGGGTTAGGAAACAACTCACTTAGGTTGTTTTCATAATTTAGTTATAGTAAATAGCAATAAATATAAGAGTGTAAGTTTCCTTTTAAATTAGTGTTTTTGAATTATTTGGGCAATGCCTAAGAGCAGAATTACCATATCTAGTGATAGGTCCATTTTGAATGTTTTGAGATATCCACATACTGCTTTCCATAAGGGTTGGACTAGTCTGTTTCCCAACAGTATACTTTTCCTCATAATCTCACCAGCAATTGTTTCTGGTCTTTTCGATATGGGCCATTCTCACAAATGTGAGATGGCATCTCATTTTGCTCTTGATTTGCACTTCTCTCATAAGTGATTGTGACCATTACTTCATGTGCTGTTGACCATTTGAATGTGTTCCTTGGAGAAGTGACTGTTATTTTGCCCACTTTAAAATAAATAATAAATTTATTTATTTTGCAGAGTTGCATGAGTTCTTTGCATATCTTCCCTATGAGTCCTTTGTCAGACGTATGATACGCAAATATTCTTTCGCTTTTGTTTGAGTGTCTTTTCATTTTAGTTAAGGTTTTCATCAATCTGGTTGGAGGCTGGTAGGGATCTTGTGGGACAAAACAAGGCCTCTGTGGTTCTAGGTGGATGTATGCAGGATCCCATAGAAGTTCCTGAGGCCTCTGCTGATCTGGATGGGGCCATCTAGATCTCTGCTCATCTAGGCGGGTTCTGGTCTGGTTTTTGGATGGGCTAATGATTGGTCACTCTAGAACCTTCCCCAACATGGGTACATGGTTTCACTGGTCTGAGCAGGTGTTGCCATGGCCTCATAGAAAATGGCAATTTATCTTGGGCTGAATAGTAGAAAGAGTGGTCTTGTCAGTGGTGGTAAGATCTTGAGCCACTCTAGCAGCCTCTATGATGTGAGTCTGGGTGTCACCCATTCAGGCAGGTGTTAGCAGCTAAGTTATTTCCATTTCCTCCCCTCTTCCTTATCTTTCTGCCCTTTTCTCCTTTCCCTTCAATATCTTTACCTCTGTCTCTTTCTCCTTCTCTCTCTGTTTCTTTGTCTCCATCTCTATGTCTCTCTATCTCTCTTTCCTCTCTTTTTTCCTCTTTTCCTTCTTTTCTTCCCCCCATACATACCTAGTTCCTGTTGGATAAACTGCACTTAAATTGTTTTAATCCTGCTTTTGACTTTATGATAAAACACTATTCACTGTTTTGAATTTTCTGAAATTGTAGACACTAACTATATGTCCCCCTTGGCTACAGAGAGAAAGTATTTGATTGTTCATTGAAATGTCAACCCTTTTTTTTCTTCAAAATTTTCCCCTGCAGGTGAATTTATTTGTGCGTTTGAACAGAATTTCCCAAAGGGACCCAGTTATTGCCTGCCAGAGTCCAACAGCAGTCACAAAATGGGCAGCCTGAAGGTTGCCTGAATCCACCAGCAGGCTCCACTAGGAAGTAGCTTGGGATGCTGGGTTGGTCAGTATATCCCGATAAGGACTAACCTGGGGCTTCCTAGGTCAATCAACAGGCCATAAAGCAGCCCTACTCAGGGCTCCTGAAGTGGACCAGAAGGCTCTAAGCTGAACCAGCCTGTGGATATAGGAGTTCATCAACAAGTCTCAATTCATATAAGCTTGAGACTATGGAGTTTGTGCAGCAAGCCTCAAGCGAACTTGCTTGGGGCTGTGGGGGCTGTGGAGTATACCAGCCAGGAAGACCTAGCTGGTTCTGCAGTGTTCAACAAAGACCCTAAAAGTAAATACCTTGGGCTGCCAGCATTGATGAGCACAACCAACCCCAAACTCTGCCTGCGTCTTCTATGGTTAACCAGAATATCTAGAATAGAAAAATGGGCCTACATGGGTTGATAGCAGATCTAAAATTTTTTAATCTGAGACCACGGTGTTCACCATTAACACCCACCCAGGCATACATAAGGCTGTCAGCAACCATTAGCAAACCTCACTCCAACACAGAAGAGAGCTACCAATTCAATATTAGCATTAAACCTGATCCAAATTGGCACTCCTAGGTGAGCTAGCCCACACTAAAATAACCAGCTAGGCTGTAGCATTTGTCCATCATGCTTAAAACAGACCCTGAATGAGTATGACGGTGCAACAACAGAAGTGAAAGAGACCAATCTGTTTCTCATGGGTCTAACAGGAGTTCCCAAAGAGATTCAACCATGGGCTGCTGCAGTTAAGCAGCAGCTACAAAATGGTGGAGACTGAGAGTTGCTAGAATTTTCCAGCCAGCTCTACCAGGAAGTAGCCTGGGTTGCTGGATTGACTAGTAGACCCCCACTGAGACCAACCTGGTCTGTCAGGGTTAACCAGCAGGTCAGGTGTAAAGCAATTCTGCCCAGGACTCCTGGGGTGAACCAGAAGGACCCAAGAGGAACCAGGTGTGGGATCGTCAGGCTAGACCAGTAGGCACAATATGGTCTAGGCAGGGGGTTGCAAAACCCTACCAGCAAGCTTGAGTAAAGGTTAGCATGACTGCTGTGTTGAACAGTAGTAGGTACCAAAGACACCAAGCCTGAATCTCCTGTATTGCGCCAGAAGTAACCAAATGGACCCTGCCTATGGATGCAAGAGTCAAACAGCAAACCTCAAACCATGGAAGCTTGAGGCTATGGGGTTTGAATAGCAGGCCTCAAACAAACCTCTTTGAAGCTGTTGGAATGTACCTGCAGGTGCCAGGAAAACTCAGCTGGGTCTGCAGGGTTCAACCAGCAGACCTTAAAAGTAAGTACCTCTGGTTGCCAACATCAATTAACAGGCCCCATGCAAACATTGCTTGGGGATGCCATAAGCAACAAGAATGTCTAGGACAGACACAGATGAATCTGCATGGGTTGATAATCAGTCCCCAAAAATTTAACACTCTGAGGCTGTGGCATTCACCATCAATACCCACCCAGTCATACTTTGGGATAAACATACTTTGGGATAAGCAAACTTCATTCATACCCAGACTGAAGCTGCCATTCCAAAGCAGTGCTAACTCTGGTCCAAACTGGGACTGCCTCCGTGAGCTAGCACACACCGAAAGTAACCAACCTGACGCTGTCATCTTCATCCCTCATGCTGAAAATGTCCCTTGCATGAGTATGACAGTTCTGCTAGCAGAGGTCAGGAAGACCAGCCTGTTGCTTCCAGAGCTAATGAGAGTTTCCAAAGGGACCCAGCATGGGCTGCCACAGTCCAATAGCAGCTAGAAAATGGCAGAGATCAAGAGTTGCTGGAGCTCACCAACTAGCTCCACCAGGAAGTATCCTGGGGTTCCTGGGGTGGACCAGAAATTCCCAAGCAGAATCAGTCTGGAGCTGCCAGGTTTGTCCAACAGGCCCCCAAATGGCCCAGTGAGGGAATCACCAATGCCAACCACCAGGCTCCACCAGAGTTTAGCCTGACTGTTTGAATTAGCCTGGGACTTCTAGGGTTGACCAACTAGCTCCAAAGACAATTAGCCTGAGGCTCCTGGGTTCTACCACAAGCACCTAAAATGGCCCTTCCTGTGGCTGCAGTAGTGTCCACCAAACCTCAAACCATAAAAGCTTGAGTCTATGGGATTAGAACAGCAGGCTTCAAACTTGCCTGGGACTGTGGGATATACCAGCAGGTTCCACAAGGTCCTAGCCTGGGTTTGCAGGGTTTGGCCAGCAAACCCCAAAAGCAAGTAACCCAGAAGGGACCACCCAAAAATCCCCTGAGGCTGCCAAGGTCAACCAACTATCTTAGGGTAGATTCCATTGGAGCCTCACAGGTTGATAGCAGATCCAAAATCTTACCAATGCAGGGTCATGGGTTTCAGCAGCAGTGACCACTCTATCATGCCTGGATCTGCCAGGTAGGTAGGTAAGTAATGAAGCGCAATAAAGCCATATTTTATTTTAAAATGCTGTTATCCTAGCATGTCTCAGAGCATACCACACCCTGTAGAGGCACATCTGAATCATGAAAAGAAGGAAGCTTGCCTCTACACACAATAGTTAAACATTTATACTTGAGAAATGGATAAATATTTGTTTGAAACTTTAAATAATATTAAAGACATGATATTTTTCAGGTTTGCAAAAAAAGAGCAGTGAGGTTATAAAATTTAAAGAAATTCCTATAAAGTAGTAAAGGAGGTGCTCCTGCATGCTGGAAACAAGCTGTGAATGTGAGGACACTTACAGTCTCAAGATTACGGTGGTGGTAGCTTAGTGGTGTAGTTTTCCCTACCTGGTGTGTGGCTCTCAGAAGTCCAAGTTCAGACACAGTAAATTTTGTCTGAACCCCACTTCATCACAGCCAGGACTAACTGGGGCTCACTGAGGTGCAAGTGAATGTATAGGGAATAGTGGTAGAGTTCCTTAGCTGACTAGAGAGCCCTTGGGGAAGGTATATACACCATGGAGAGGAATCTAGAAACCATCTGATCTGTGGAATAATTGAAATAATATTGTGCATAGCCTGAAGAATAGACCAGTGACACCAAGCTGCTGACTTCCTACATTTAATATGTGTTGACATGGAAAAATGCTTAATGTCTTATTCTGTGTACCTCCAAAGGCATAACTTTTTCTTCCTTTTTACCTTTTATGCAGCTTTCTTTCAAAAGTCAATCAAGGCAACTTTTAAAACATGGTCCAAGGGAGAAAAAAATGAAAATTTCAATATCTATAAGATAAGATGAGGATACAAAAGAATTAAAGGTTGGGAAAATATAAAATAAAAATGAGATTAATACACAAAGAGTATTATGAAGTGGGTCACAAATTGGCTTCTAATATCTTAAGACAGTGGAACAATATACAATGTATAAAACAGACTCAGAAATAAAACAAAGAGTAATATCCAAATGATCTTTGTTCGACTAATGGGACAGGTTGTCATGTGTGGAGAATTCATCATCTTTGGATGATAATTAGACTTTGATTACCTCATTGTCAGTTACCTGGTGAAAGAAGAGAGGCTCTCAATTTCTATGAAAATTGTTTGATTAGTGGTCAATCCCAGTCCTTTGTACTTTGTGATGGTTTCAGAGCCAAGGCCAAGTTTACCACAAAGATTTTTCCAGTGCTTTCTGCTGTAGGAATGATATTGTAGCCCTGAATACCTTCCTCAGTCCTGAAATCCTGTAACCAAGTTTTAATTCTACAATGATACAGAAGGATGAACTACAAGGTCTGGGGAATTGCAAAACATTTTACAAAATCATCAAGTTTTAAATGACTAACATAGACCCTTTCCAAAGAGCAGAAGTCATGGAAAATGGAAAAGATAAGTCAGTTTTCATATAAGAAGCTGTTTTTGGTGAATTTAGAAAGCAAGGTATATTCCCCATGGGACTGGGGATGTTGCCTACACTTCCTTACTTAGTATACTACCCAAGAAGATTAAATATGGTCACAAACAACTTCTCATTCTAGGTTACTTAAGATAGCAAAATGATTTTTGCTCACTGACCCGGACAAATAAAGAGGCACAACTCCCCTTAAGTGTATGACCTGAGCCCAGCCTCCTTCCATTTCCTGGGCTGCCAGCTACCTGGGGCCTCCAAGTTTGCCATACATGAGAAAAGAGGGAATAAATATCATATGACCCACCTTTGCACACATCTCTGTCGTCATTCGTTTCTTAGCATAAAAGAGCTCTTATCTCAACACACTAGTTCACACTTCTCAGAGAAGCAGGTCTCTTGATTAACAGCAGAAGCTGCTTGGACAACCTGCATAAGACAGAAAGAGGAATCCAGCTTTGCCTCTGCAGTCAAATGCTCTGCCCATGAGCTATACTCCCTAGCTTTGCAACTGAAAGAGGGAACACTAGAATGAGACTCTAGGATAGAACCCAGACTGCCAAAGCTTTTAACAGTAACAGTAAGGAAAGGAAAGAACAAAGAGAGAAAAGTTAGGAAGGAAGTGGTGGGCAAGAGAAAAAGTAGGGGCAGCTGACTAGCTGTGGGAGTTTGCTCCTCCTCTCCATTTTTGGTATATAATGTTCTCTCAGAGATGCAGCCCAGTTGTGTAAACAGATCTGTGCCTGGAATGTAAGGAGGAGGGAGGGGAGCCAAGTGGAGAGACTGTTGGAAAACAGGAAGAACTTTCCTGAAATAGAATAGCTCAGGCTTTGTGTGGCGCTTTTTAGAACTCTTCAGGCAGATCTGAAAATCAGACACAGCACCAACAAAAGGAGCGCCTGGCTCCAAGCCTTCCACTTACCTGTCATGCCAGTGCCCCTCAGCCCAGCTCCACAGACTGAAGAATCATCCACCAGTGGGTTGATGAGAAAACTAGATCAGCGTAAGATTTGACAGATGAAGGACTTATCATTAGCCAGTGAGGGGAAAGTGACATTATCACCAGCTGTATTTTCTAGTCCCTACCTGACCAGCCACTGCCAGTACAAAAGCATTTTTCACTTTTGCAGACTATAGAGAGGTTGTCATGGTGAAACATTTTGAGAGGAATGGAGGATGGAAGATGGACTTTCTACCTCTTTGGGTCTTTGTTCATGAACAAATGGTGCTATACACAGTAATGGAAATTCCACTTCTCAGCTTTGTCTCTTAATGTATTCCCAGCTGTCTCAGATGTCTTTCCTGTTTATCTATATTTTTTAAACAATTTTTTAGGGAATTTAAACTTCACTTTCATCCCAACCAAAGTTCATATTGTGTTCCATGCTATTCTCTGGTTACTTTATTTTCTCCTTGGTCTATATTCAGATCTGTCTTAAAGGCCTAAAGCAAAGCTGATGCTCCTGTTTACATGTAACGAAAACCACAGGTTCAGGGACAGCTGAGGAAGTGGGTACTGCCACTTTCCATTAAGTCTTCTGGCCATGGTAAATTCAGATCTTTAAAAGACAGTGTTAAATCCTGTTTCAATGGAAAATTGGTCCATAGTCCAAATTGGCCATCCTCCAACATGGACTGAAAAATGTAATGCGCAATGAGATATACACTTTTAGAGTGGCTAAAAACAAAAACAAAACAACAACAAAAAACTGATATTAGCGATACCTGGAAAGTATATAGAGCAACAGAAACTTCCATTCATTAGTACTATTCAGAAGGCAGAACAGTATACAGCCACTTTGGACAATTTACACAAAGCTAGCCATGCCTTATCATATGATCCAGCCATCATACTCCTAGGCACTTACCCAACTGACTTGAAAACTTAAGTTCTTTCAAAAATCTCCCACAAGTGTTTATTCATACTCATCAAAACCAGGACACAAGGAAGATGTCAGTAGGTGAATAAATAAACACACTTTGGTACATCCGTGCAAAGAATAAATGTTCTTTAGAGATTCAAAGGGAATGGACAGCAACATAGATGAATCTTCAATGTGTTCTTTTAAGTGTAAGAAGCCAGCCTGAAAAACTATATCATCTATGATTCAATTTACATCACATGTTGATGAAAGGAAAACTAGAAATGGGAAATAGATTAGCAGTTGCTAGAGTTATGGGAGAGGAAAAAGATAGAATAGGGGAAGCACACAGGAATTTTCTAGAACTATGAAACTATCCTTTGCTACACTGTAGCAGTATAAATGTGACACTATGGATTTATCCAAATCCATTGTCTCTCACAGCACAGAGAATAAACTTTACTGTGTTTGTGTTCAAACTCTAAAAGTTAATTAAGATGTCATGATGAAATACCGACTAACAAAATAGTTACTCACTGTACTACAAAAGTATGACAAAATCTCACAGAAGGAGAGAGAAATCTGTCCTGAGTAACTTTGGGAACTCTGAGTGGAGTCTGGAAGACTGAAAGCAAAAAAAAAAAAAAAAAAAAAAATCCCAACTATGCTCTACTTGATCCAGTTTCTTAAAGGTATATGGACTGAAAATCTGATAATTCTGGGCATACACACTTGGATGAAAGAAACTAATAAAAGATGGCAGATGATGGGAGCCAGATCTATCACTGTTGGAGTGAAAAGTTACATTTCAGCAAGAAGAACTCTATGGTACTTTATGAAAATCAGTATGAGACAGTGGGTACATGTTTTGCTTACTCTAAAAATCAGTATGAGACAGTGGGTACATGTTTTGCTTACTCTAAATACAAATGTACAAATATAGAAATAATTATGGACAAGTGTTCACCTACAGGTAAATACACACTCAGGTATTTCCAAGGCCTCTTTGTTGAGAGAGCCTTGAGGCAATGACATCCCAGTAGCAGACCCAGTGTCCTGATTTTGATATCTATTATTGTTCTTTAATAAAAGGAACATTTATTTTAGAAAAATGACTGAGTCCTGAGATAAAGCAGGGAATATGCTTGGAGATGAACCTGGAGCTTCCTGTAGCACCAGAACTTAAAGAAGAGTTCCTAAAACAAAGTTGTGGGGTTATGTAAAAAAGATATGGGAACCAACTGGAAAATTGGCTAAAGCTAGAATAATTTGAACAGAAAAATTTTGGAATATTAGATTATAACACAAAGTATAAAGTAACATCCATGTGTACATATGTGAGTGGAGAAGGAATAGAAAAATTGCTGTGCAGAATACCACATAGTTTATGTAGAGATTTCTCCTCTCAAGGAGGAACATAACACTCAACCTAAAGAATAAGATATCTTAGGCAAAGTAGGGTAGACAGAGTAACCTGACAGAAGTGAAGCCTGCTAAACATTACTTTAGATAGGTGTTTAAGTTCAAAATTATCAGCGATAAATCATAAGACTTGACAAGAAATTGACTTCACCTCTGTGGTCTCCTCAAACCCAATGCCTATGATACCTATCTAATCATGAGAAAATCACAACTCATACCTGAATTGATGAATCTTTTTTAAAAAACTGGACCAGTTCTTTTCTGAAAGGTCATTTCACAAAGGGAAATCTGACAAACTTTCTCAGTCTAGGGGGGGCCTGAGGAGACATGATCACTTAATGTGATATGGTAGCCTGGAAGGGATCCTAGAATAGAAAAAGGATATTATGTAAAAGTTAAGGCCATCTGAATAAAACATGGACTTAGTTAATGATATCATGCATCGCTGTTGGTTCATTAATTGTGACAAATGTACCACTGTAATGTAAGATATAACAATATGGGAACTAGCATAAGGTATATGGCAACTGGTTTGCATCTGGTGTGAGCTATTTATCAGCGATAAATGAATTCTTCACGTGAGGGTTGCAACTTATTATAAATACAAAAGCCTTATAAAATATGTTCTACTACTATTGTGTTGCTGTCACTGTCTCGTTTTCAGATTATTAAAAGTTGCTTTATATAATTTGATGCTCCTTTGCTTGGTAGCTATATACTGATGAGGGTTATGTCTTCCTAATAGAGCTATCCTTTAGTTAGTCATTATATAATATCCATCCATCCCTGTATTTTGTTATCTTTTTTAACTGGAAGTCTATTTTACCTAATATAAGTATGACTGTCCCTACCTTTCTAGGATACCGTTTGTTTGTAATTTTTTTCAACTTTTACCTTTGAATCAATATATATTCTTGGAGTTCATACGTGACTCCATAGAGGTTTTTTGCTTTGCAATCCAGCCAAGCACTTTATGCCTCTTAACTGATGTGTGAAAGCTACTAATGTTTAGGAAAATTATTGCTATATAATTATTTATTACCATTTTGCTATTTGTTTTCTGGGTGCTTTTGTAGTTGATCTCTGCTCTTCTTTTACTACCATTTGTGTAGGATTCCATTCTGTTTTCTTAGTTTCTTGAAGGTGTTGGGATAGTTTGTTCTTGTTTTGTTTTTCCTGAAGATACATGTGGTTTATATATAGGACTCTATGATTAAGACCTTGAAACCAAGTTAGTCTTGAATTGCTTCCACCAGTCACCATTTTTATTCCCTTCTCCATGTCCTACAATCCACGTATTTTGTGTTTGGTGACTTGTTGCTTTTTTTAGTGATGCTTTTGTGTTTTAAGGTTTTGATATTTATTATAAGTATGATTTAGAGGAAATGAATGTGTTCAATGCTGATTTTTGGTATCTTCTTATTGCACCTTCAATTTAGAGTGTTAGCGTGCTGCATAGAGGATTCTTTTTATTTTTTTATTTATATATAAATTTCACAACATTGTAATCCCAGGGGTTTACCCCTCCCAACCCTCCCCTGCATTCCCCCTCCCTTTCCCTCCTGCTTAAAGTTGTGCACTTCAGTTTGGTGCTTAGCTTGTTTTGACTTTTCCTCAAGTCTTTTGTTTATTTTTTCACTATATCCCATATATTAGTGAAACCATTTGGTTTCTGTCTTTTTCTTTATGACTTGTTTCTGCTAATATGATTTCTTCTAAGTACATACATGTTGTTATAAAATCGTCAAATTTGTCATTTTTAATTGATGAGTAATATTCCATTGTGTATATATACCACATTTTTTTAATTCAGTCATCTGTTTGGGGGCATTTAGGTTGCTTCCATGACCTTGCAATTATGAATTGTGCAGAGGATTCTTGTTTGAATGTTTTTTCTGCTGAGAAATGAACAGATAGTTTTATGTGTATTTATCTGTGACTCTTTGCTTTTCTCTAGCTGTTTTTGTGACTCTCTGGTTGGTGTGTTTGTTTTGCCATTTAATTATAAGGTGCTTTAGTGTGACTCTGTTTGGGTTTATTTTATTTGGGACTCTTCAAGTGTCCTGGATCTGAATATCTGTTTCCTTTCTCAGTTTGGGTAGTTCTCGGTTTTTTGACTTCAAATAAGATTTCTGCCAATTTAAGGGTATCTCTTAAATGTCTGATATTTTTATAAACCTAAACCTATAGTAGTTAAGAGTTTCTACAATAATGTTTACCAGATTCAATTATGAATTTACATTTTGGAGGTTTCTGTGTATCCTTCATGGGTATTGTAATCCTAAATCCACTTAATTCTGAAATTATACAACAACTATGAATGCCTCTTCTCTCCTTCATTGGTTTCCACATGGAGGTCAGCATACTAAAGTTATTATACTCCTTTTTTGCCACAAAAGGAGATTTATCCTTTCCAAGGTGAGGCAAAGTTGTCGTTTCCATTTCTCTCCATGATGGAGTAAGTAAGTTTAACTTAGGAGTTTAATACTAAGAAGCCCATTGTCCTCTTTCTCCATCCTGGTCTTTGTCTGTAATAAGGGTGATATTATGTTCCCCATATGCCTGGCTTCTCATTTAGTCTTGGTTTTCCTCAAATTTTTATTTAATTTTTTATTTTAAAATAATAGAATCTTTTTTTTTTTTATTTAACATGACTGAGAAAAATAGTTGGATATTGTCTTTATGTTCGGTTCCATGTTCTACTTTTGGTCTCCTTGCCTGATTTCTGCATTAAAAACAGCCTCCTAAACCTTTCTGTGATCATGAGCATGAGAAAATGAAAAATGTAAACCAAATCAAAGGTGTAAAAAATTAGGCTCTATCTTTGAATTAGCAAGTGTCAAAAGATCAAAAACTTAGGAAAACACTGTAATATTAGTCTTGACCTCTAATAATCTCTTTTGAACAACAGAGAATTAGTTTTCATATGAAAATGATAGCACTTAAAGAATAAGATCAATTTAGTGAAGGAGAGGAAAATACTGCCCTCGCAAGGAAGAGGAATTGTCCCTGTCCATTGAGAAAAGGGAATGAAACACAAGCATTCTCAGAAGAAGACAAATGAAGACAACTAAAATACAAGTATTTTAAATTTAATTTTGGACGTAGAAAAGTCTCCAAAATGTAAATGCATAATTGAGTTTTAAATTAATTTAAATTTTAAATTTAATTTAAACAGCTAAAATACTCTGTATTCAGACATTCAGCTCTACCTTCTTTATTCTGAGTATCTTTAATCCTCTTGAAAATACTGGATTGAAAAATTCTCATCTTTGACACACTGCAAAAGCAACTTTATACACACATTTGAACCTAATCTAAACGGCTGGCCTTAAAATGGTTTACTCTTTGCTACAGAGATAGAGGTGGATGCGTGAATATTGAGTAGTTTTTAAAATATGGATCGGTACAATTGGCAGGTTGTCATTCAAGGGCTAAAAGGAAGAGCAAGAACAGAGAATATGCAAGACAAACCCTACTGTAAAAAATTCAAGTGAGATGGAAATAAGATGATGAAAGGTAGTCAGAGCAACTATAGTGATTAATAGACATTAAAGATTATAAAAAGGAGTTTGTAATAATCTATACTGAGAAATGTCTTATTCACATTTGTCATTTGTGGTCACTGAAATAAGGACCATGCATTTAATTACTTTCTACAATCTTGATCCTCACTATTTTTCATAAATTCTCAGTCAAACCTTAACATCATTTTTGTGAATTAGTCTTAAAAAACACAGATAACTCTAGCAAGTGTTCCATACAAATTACAAAAAAATATAAGTAAAAAAGCTTTGTGACTATTTGAGGGACACACAGTAGCTCACATGAAGCCTTGGGAGTTCTCCCTTCAAAGTTCCATGGAAGATTTACCAGAGTGCTGGGATCATCCTGACATTCTCCTTATATTAGATGGCAGAGAGCAATGACAAGCTGACCTTTCATAAGACAGCGGTTTGCCTGAGGGAGGAAAGTCTTCTGGGACTTTCTGAAAATTGGAATATGATTTATCACCGCTGTGGGTAGTCATGTATGCCAAATACAGACTTAATTTGCTAATCTCTCTTCAACTACACTTCCCTTCCCTTGAACAACTTCCTTCTAAGCTTCAGGATATCGGGGAAGTTTAATGTAATTCAGCCTCCATTCAAAAATATTTAACAGATTGAGTTCAACTATTTGAGAGCCCAATTTTTTTTTTTTTATGCAACAGTCAAAAACATGGCTTTGGTATCGGAAGACCTGACAGTAACTGATTTGCTACCACTTACTGTGGGGTTCTGTGCATCTGGTCAAAGGGATGTACTTTCATTCACCTGATATGATTTCTCAAGCAGTAATTCCAGATCACATTTAACTTTAATTTTTGAATTCTCAGTTTTTTAGACAGATTATTTTTGAGAGCAGTTTTTCATTCACAGATAATTTGAGCCATATTAGAGAGTTCCCATATACCCCATTGGTATACAAGTACAACCTCCCCCACTAAGAAGATAGTTACAATGAATGAACCTACAATTGACTTGTCATTATCACCCAAAGTTCACATTAAAGTTCAACTTCACAGTGTACATTCTGTGAGTTTTAACAATTGTGTAAGTACCTGTTTCCACCATTACGGTATCATACATTATATTTTCACAACACGAAAGGTGCTTATTGCTTGGCCTATCTATCCTTTCCCATACCTCCTACCAACCCCTGACCCTTTTATTGTTTCCATAGTTTTGCTTTAGTGAAACATCTAATATTTCTCTTTTTTCTTCTGACTTATTTCACTTGGCATCATCCCTTCCAGTTCAATCCATGTTGCCAGAGTGGCATATAGTTGGAATCATAACAGTATGTATATGGCCTCAGATGGACATTTTTTACTTTGTAATATGCATGTTAACTTCCTTCATGTGTTATACATGTTAACTTCCTTCATATGTTTTCTGTTTAATTTTTTTTATTTAATAAATTTAATAATTTTCTTATATCACCGTTAATTTGGGTGCAGTATTTGAATTCTCCTTTCAGGTAGTCCCCATAGTTCTCCCACGACCATATCATTCATGAGCCATCTCTGCTCTCCCCTGTTTTGCCCCCTCTGCCTCCTCCTTCCCTGTTGTATGCCTCTTATCTTTGCTCAGTTTGCTACTTTTATCTTTTTCTTGACCCTTTGTCCTGTTTCTCTATTCTCCATATGTAAGTGAAAACATCTAATATTTCTTTTTCCTTCTGACTTATTTTGCTTAGCATAATCCCTTCTAGCTCCATTCATGTTGCTATAAATGTCAGGGATTTATCTGTTTGGTCACTGGATAGTATTCCATCGTGCATGTGTACCACATCTTTTTGGGTAAATAACTGTTTTGAGACATTTAGGTTTTCCCACATCTTGACTACTATAAACAATGTTGCAATAAATGTAGGAATGCAGGTTTTCTAAGTTTACTTTTGAAACTTTTATGTATTGCATGTATGTGGAATATACATATATATTTCTTTTCTAAAATCCACTTGGGGTTATAAGAGCAAAAAAAGAAGCCTCTGGATTTCTTTTTCTTGAAGAGTAACTGAATGCTTGTGATCCATTTTCATGCTGTGCAAAATATGACTTGCTCCATATAAAAAGCAAGTAATGTAAGAAACCAAAATTCTTGGTGTATTCAGCATGAGCTGTTTATATGTGGGCTCTTAGAGGAGACAGAACTACTAATTATATTCAAGTCTGATCTTGAGTTTTACTACATTGGTCTGATTGTATGTAGAGGGTGGGAGGACAACTGGTGAAAGATATCCCCTGATGTGTGCTGAATGCATAAAATTACATGGAGCTCCCAGTCATTCAACAAGGAGTCTGGTTGCTTCTTATTAACAGAAATGGATTCTCTTCATTTTCTCCATTAGATTCCAGCATTACTGGCTGTATGCTATTCAAAGTATCTGAACCCTCACAGATGCCAGCCTCTGGGGGTGGAAGACAGGAAATGCAAAGTGGTTTTGGCCCAAGTTCAAAACCATGAGCTATAACAGAGAATGTGTTGTAGGATGGACCGTAGTATTTTTATGCTATTTAAGACTAGGTCTTGAGTCATTACAAGCCCATCTCTATGGAGATTTTGATGTACCAGGCCACTTCAGAGATTAAATGCTGAAGCCCTCTTGAACTAATTTAGGCAAGGACATAGATTTATTGGGAAGAGCATGGTCTGTTTCATAGGCTGAGGATTCGGCTGAGCATGGAAATTAGATCTGTTGTCCAGTCCTGAGTTGTCCAAGTGCAAGATAGGCATTTGTCCTAGTCTAAGTTATTAGTCCAATTCTGGCTGGACTTTCTATGGCCTTTTTTCCAGTATTATGGTCAACCTTTGATGGATTTTAAGCTAAAATGGTTAGTAATGTTCTAACTTACCTACAACTTTCTCCAGTCATGCAAAGAAGCAGCATCTTGTGGTCTTGTATATGTGATTTCCCACCAGGCTCAAAAGAAAAGACACATTAAGATGCATAATTGAACAAGAGCTAATTTGTTGAGATCAGGGAACATGTCCTGTTCATCTTGGATTCCTTAGGATTGGATTCCTTGGATTCCCTGGCACACATAAACACTTAGTAAATTAAATTTTAGAGGAAAATATTCTACCAATATTGAGCACAGGAAATTATAAACAAATGCCCTGGACTCACCGTCTATGGTAGAAGTGTGAACATGCTATTTGACACTGGAATAAAGAGGGGCTGAAGTTCACTGAGCTGGGGACCCACATGCTTCAGACAGCAAGGACCTGATGGCAACTTCTGTGGGGTCTGATCTCTGCAAGACTTTTGACATTAAATCTAAGAACCAAGAGGAGTGTGCCCAGCAGACAGGCATCCACCAGAGACTGGGACATGGTACTGTCTGACTTGCTGTATGGTTTGGGGAATGACTGAGTTTTTCTGGTTTGAAGTTCTCATAGCATTATATTAAACTGAACATTATCAGCAAAAAATTTTTTTTAATTAATAGAATTGCTAAAAAGGCAGCATATATCTAATGACAAAATTTGCCATGTCATAGAAATTACAAGTGTGTTGTTTAGATTTACAAATTTTAAAATGCTTTCATCAGCCCTGAGTCATGGACTTGTACACTTTGCTATCTTCCATGGTGGCTTTCCCTGCCAGGGACAGTCTGACCTGGCTCATGTCCTGCACATAAACTTCTCCGTCATTCATCCACACAGCTAAAGCTGACCCCTCCTTAGTGTTTTACTCCCTTTTCTCTATGGATCTTCTCCAGCTTTCTCCTGTCTCTCATCCCTGCTCATCTTTGGGATGTCTGCTTCCCAGAACTATGCCTTAGAGTGTCACTCAGGGTCCCTGAGTTGAGGAACTACAGAGCTCTGTGTTAAGAAAAGGTTCTGTTTGGGCTTTGTGTGACAGCAAAACAAGCCACCTGAATATAGCAGTGTCAATGATGACCACTCACTATTGTTCACAATTCCTGAGCTGGGTAGCCCAGCTGGATGGCCCAGCTACTGATCTCCCTGGACTCAATCAGGGGGCTTCATTCAGCTGGGCAGAAACACTCATGGTGCTTCCTACTCACAGGGGAAGACTTTGGCAGGGCAGCCAAATTTCCTCCATGACAACAGATGTCTTCTCTTCTAAAGGGAAGCTGCCTGGGTTCTGAGACAGTGAGCTGTCCCCTCACTGTGTTCTGTTGATAAGGGTTGACAAGCTAGTTCTGTAGTGAATCAGTTAGTAGGTATTTTAATCTTGGGAGCCATGCAATCTCTGTCATAACCACTGAAATCTGCCATAGCATGAAACAGTCATAGACGACACATACAGGTCTGGGTTTCACTGGCAGCATTCTGATAAAACTTTATTTTTCAGAAAAACATAGCAGAGACAAATCAGAAAGAAAAAGGCAGAAACCAAGTAGTTTCACTAATATATGGGATATAGGAGGAAAAGTAAAAACAAGCTAACAACCAAACTAAAATACACAGCTGGGGGGGAGGGGGGAAGATGGGAGGCAGCAGTCTGAGAGGGAAGATGGTGGGTGATCCCCAGGGACTACAAAGATGTGAAATATATATATATATGTGTGTGTGTGTGTGTGTGTGTGTGTGTGTACGTATGTGTATATAAAGATTTTACCAGTTAAATGTTTTTTAAAAAGAAAAAAGGTTTGACTTGTAATCTATGGTTTGCTGATCCAAACAATTAGTCCCCACAGTCCCAAGACCAGTCCAGATTAAGGGGAAAAGTTTCCCATGAACAGAGGAAGGTTAGGAGAGGACTTGCTGGTGAGCTCTAGCTGGGAAATCAGTCAGCAGAGTGAGACCCAGGGTATTAGTGAGACCAGAGTAAATGGAGACCACCATGTTGATGAAGAATATGCACATATTTATAAACAGCCTACACTCATGACACATGAGTGGGAAGGAGGGGAAACTGTTTTTTGGCTTCCTCTGTAGCATAGGTCTGAACAAAAGAAGAATGCCACCAAAAGTCGACACCTGAGGGATAGTGTCTGACAGAATCTGTGCCCAGAGGTTTTGGCCTTACCAGCTCAACCCACTGGAAATGACTTTCACCTACCCCCAGTCCTGCTGGCAATACCAGTATTCTCTTTCTTTTTAAAGCAATAAAATCCAAGAAGACTGAAGTGAAGCTATTTTCCTTACTTTTACTCCTCTTTTGAATTTATATCTATATTGCTAATATTATTAGGGCTAATATTAAAGACAGAGAAAATGTAGGAAAGGAAACAGAAAAATAAGGAAGGCAAAAGGGGATCATCAATCTTCATGCATACTCTGGGGCCGGAGTAGGAGTTGTGAAAAGCTTGAAGAAAAGGGAACACAGGGAATTCTTGTAATGCAGAATATATTGTGTGATGAAGTGGACAATGACCAAGAAACAAGATGTGACTCTATAAACACTATTAATGAGTAAAGAATAGGGGTTAGTGGTTAGTGATTGAACATTCTCTGAGAATAAGGAAGAGTGCTTACCAAGAGAAAAGGGGCTTTGTTAGCAAGTCTTCAATTCAATCTGATTAACAACCAGGGAATAAAATCAGGACCCTCCTAGAAGCAGCATTGGGTAAGCCTCAAAGGAGTAGCAGGAAGATGGTGATGCCATACAGAATAGAGAAGAAAGTCATTCTGAAATGGCAGCATAAATATGGCCACATGACTATGAGCAAGACTCAAACAAGGCAAAGGAGGGGCTTAGCTGATGCAAATTGCACAGCTAAGAGGGGTCTTGTATTTCTTGATTGGGTGGAGAAGATTAGGCTTATCCCCAAGAAATCCTGTTAGATAAGACAAAAGGGACAGCAGCTCAACTAGGGGAGAGCTCTCTAAGGATTAGAAGTGCTCCAAAATGGAAGTGACTTCTCCATGGAGTGGTAAGTCTCTAATGTCGAAGTATTCACACCAGCAGATGTCTGGATTCCTGCATTAAGTAGGGTATAAAAGTCATTTGACTCATTCCCTTTCCTTCTAGGCCTTGTCAGTCTTTTCTGTGAAGTGTTCTCCCCACTAATTAAAGTGTAAGTTCCTTGGAGGCAAGGACTTACTGGTGTCTGTTCCTAGTACCTGTACACTATTCACGTTTGGTGAATGAACAGATGGCTTCACACATTCTCTATCACTGTGGAGGTTAAAAAATACACCTAGATACATAGGACATTTCACGCAGCCATCGCCCATCTAGGAATTTACCCAAGAGGAGAAGAACATGTCTATGCTCTAACCTTTTGGATCTAAGTAGAACCACTGGGACTCTCAGTGATGTTCTGAGATCCTTAGGAACAGGGCCTTTACAAACTCCTAACCCAGCTCCTGGGATTCCAAAGTATGTCAAAAGCTGAAGAGGTAGTTGTGAGATATTCATGAAGCAATAAACCACTTAGGTGCTGGTGGAGTCTGTTAACTACCTTTAGCTTCTGCCTGCTCCAGAGTAGCGTGGCCTTGCCTGGTTCCTGCTTTATGAGAGTGTGGACTAGTGAACCACAGATCTCAGTCTGGATGTGGCACCCTCAGACTGGTAACTGTCACCCGCCTGAGGGTGCCAACTTCTGTGATAAAACCCATATGTCAGTTCTAGGCAGGTAAATGGCTACTGAGTGTTTTATATGAAGGATTCCCCATGGCTCCATAACAAAGGAATCTGGTAAACGTGAATGGCAATTACACTAGTGTGGGTAGCCATGATCTTTCTGGGCTGCAGCTTTGTGGTCTCTCACCTTTCTAGATCTTTTTGTTTAAAATGTTGCATAAGTAAGGTATGAAGAAAGAGGAAATTGGTCTCATTCAGCAAGTTATTCTGTTTTAGTAGCACACAAAGACCATTTCTTTAAGACTTTTTGGCTGCCATTAAACCCCCTGGCTGGAATTTAATACTCTACCTTCACTGAGGGATGATGCCTTCCCAGGAAGTCCTGGGGGGCCCTGTCTGTGGAGCTCCAGGCACCTCTTTGGAAGCCCTGATCGTAGCCTCTCCCTGAGCCAGCACTGTGCAAAATAACGACTTTGTGTTTCTGAATGTTTTTTTAAACTGAAAGGAAACTTTCCCACATTTTCTGACTTCACTTCAGTTAGTTATTTGTAATGGCAAAAGTTATTAAAATTCCAACATGGAAATTTGCTTAATAAACAGGAAGAGAATTCTGAGAGCCCTTGCTGAGCATTAAAATTAACCCCATGTTTGCCAGTCTTAAGGTGTAGAAGGACAATATTTCTTGGTCTACACTGGCACTGGGTAGGGTTCTCACGATGAAATACTGTTATTATTACTGAACTGTTGCTCTGAGTTTCTGTTATTTACAACATAGGCTTTTCTAATGTCAAAGATGAAATAAAAAGCAGACCTGGACATTGGTCACATTTTTACAAGATCTGTGTAATCACAGATTCACTTTTGGATGTTAACATTTATTAACTCATCAAATATTGAATGTTTGGCTCTGTAGAGTAATACCAAAAAAGCTAAAACTCAATGGAGAAGAAGCATACAAATTAAGGCAACATAGAATGCAGACCATACAGGGGATGTATTGTTCGTGGGAGTTCCAAGGAGAAGATCTTGGTCAAAAAAAAAAGTAAGAAGTATCTTAGACGAGGTAGTGTCTTGAGCCTGGACGTTAAAGCTAGGTGTGGTGTGTTTGTGTGTGTGTGTGTGTGGTGGCGGTGGTGGATGGAAGATTATCACAGACTTTTTGATGTTCTCCTATTTAGAAATAGAAACTCCATCCTGCCCTCCGAATGCTGGTGGGATCTGTGATCAGCAGACTACTGTGACATACATTCATGTCAGTTTCCAGGTCAAGGCCCTAAGATGCTGGCAGTTTCCTCTTCTTGTCTATTGAAATAGCTTCTCTTGGAATACGCTCTCTGGAAGCCCTGAGACCCCTGTACCATGAGACCCTCATGCTAGAGAGGCCACACGTAAGCACTGCAGCTTCCAATCTCAGCTGATCCAGCTAACCAGATTGTGCAGCTAACCCTAGTCATATGCCAAGTCCATGAGCAGAGCTCTCAGCCCCCCTCCCCCATTGTGGCTCACCTGCTCACTGTGCACAGAATACAGTCCAGTGAGCTGTGTCCACACCACATGAACCAGAACTGTCCAGCTGAGGCCTGTGTGCCTGGACCAAGAGGGTTTCCACTAGCAGAGAAAAGGGCCAGTGTCATCTCAGAGCCTGGGGATATTGTGGGCAAAGCTATGATCCTGTGACAGGGTGGAGAACATACTCTGGAACTCCATTGTAGGGAAAATTGGGCAACCGACAGGCAGCACAAGAAAAAAGTAACTTGCATATTTAAAGACGAAATAGATTCTGAAGTTCATGTGTATGTTAGATATTCTAAAATACTAAAATGTCACTAAGATTCAATATATTTTTGACTTTTTATTATGGAAAACCTTTGTGTGCATTGTAAATATACACAGAGAATAATTCTATACACATCACAAGGCTGGGACCTCAAGCAGTAGTAGATAGCTAGATCCTAAATAGAATTATCACTATTCAATTATCTTGAAATATTTCAAGGCAAATTTCATATAACTTTAACCATGAATATTCCAGTCTGAAGTTCTAAGAGATGAGAGTTTTAAAAATTCACTATTCAAAAAATCACTTTCACCTTAACATTAACACTTGAATGAATAGTATGAAAGGTCATCCCATGGCTAAATATTTTTTTAATTTTATTTTTTAAAATTAATTGCACACACACATATATAATAACATTGTTGTCTACCCCGAGGTTCTCCCACCACATTAAAACCCATGAACCATCTTAATCTCTTGTGCTCACTCCTTTCCCAATTTTACCCTCTTTCCCCTCTCTTGCTCTATGCTTCAGTTCTGTGGACAGTTTAAAATTTTTCTTGTTCATTTGTTTACTTGTATTCCCTATATCCCTCATATAAGTGAGACCATATCATATTTCTCTTTTTCTTTTTGGCTTATTCCGCTAACATGATTCCTTCTAGCTCTATCATGTTGCTGCAAATTGTATGTCTGTCTTTTTTGGGTGATGAATAATACTCCATTGTGTACATATATAACAACTCTCTGACCCATTCATCTACTTTTAGGGGTTTAGGTTATTTCCATATACTGGCTATTTGTAAATGGTGCTGCAATAAATATCTGAGTACAGGTGTCCTTTTGAACTAGTGTTTTGGTATTCTTTGAGTAGATTCCCAGAAGTGGGATTGCTGGATCAAATGGTAGCTCCATTTTCAGTAGTTTGAGGGTCCTCCACACATCTTTCCATAGTGGCTGGACCAGTTTGCGTTCCCTTCAGCAGTGTAAAGGTGATCCTTTTTCTCCAATCCTTGTCAGGATTTGTTGTTGTCCTTTTTTAAAAAAAAAAAAATGGGTCATTCTTACTGGTATGAGATGGTATCTCATTGTGGCTTTGATTTGCATTTCCCTGATTATCAGTGATGCTGAGCATTTTTTCATTGCTAAATATTTTAGTGTCTTCTTATTCTTGGGTTTCACATATAGCCATGGATTTTATACTTTTAACACTTCTTTGTAGCAATTGCTATCTTCCTATTGGTAACATGTCTTTATTTTCTATGTTTTTTTTTTCAAGAAAATGAAAATAAAATACCACTGAAATGATTTTAAAAGAGGATTGCCCCAAACTATTACATTATATTACATTTCAGGATAACAGGGGCTGGGAGGTCCGGAGCCTCCTAGCTCCTAGTGATAATGTGGCTTCTTGATTGTTACAGTGTATATTTAACCTCCACACTTTTCTATATTATATTACATTTCAATAAAAATTTCACTGAAGAGACTGTTCCTTGTGATTGCCAGATGGGTCCTTGACATCAAAGGGCATTCATTTCTATCTTCTGGTTGGGAAGTATGAGCTCAGTTTGAAAAAGAAGACTTAGTATCAGTGTACTTTTTGGGTGGTGTCTCCTCACTTGTCCTGCCTGTGAAAACTGCCTCTGCTGCTTCCCAGAACTTCTGCTTGACCACTTAGGAAGTACCTCTGTGTCCACTCCCTGCCTGGGGACATAAGTCATGCCTCCTGCTCAGGAGGTGTCCTCTGAGGACATCTCACTATTGGCAATAACCTAAAATGTATTTTTTGGGGGGGTCCTTGATTTGTCTTACTATTTATATAGTAAAACAATCAGCAAGGATATTTTTTTAAATATAGACATATAACATATAAGTTTTCAATCTATAGTATACATGAGTAAATTTAAGCAGATTCCTTCCAACTCCTGCCTTGGAATTTTTTAACTAACAAACAGTTACCTCTGCATTTTCAATTGGAAAGAGAAGGGTGGGGGAGAGGGCATGGAATGAAGTCTGCTTCCACAAGATGGAAAAACAAAACTATCCAGGGAGCTGACTGCTGTTCTCATCAGCCACGTGAACTTGGTTCTGATGAGCGCCTAGTTGAGAGGTGAGAATATAAACGCCATATTAGAAGCAAATACCACTGGAAGTACAAAGAGAGAACAAAAAGATTTTTTAAAAAAGGTTATAATTATTACTTGCAATATATCTCCTGAACCAATCCAAAGGGAACATTGGCTTCCATCTGCTTTTAGCTTCTTCCTAATAATATTCTGGTCCTTGAGCAAAAGCAACTGTATTTTTAGATGCTTTTAAAATCTTACCTCTACCACTGTTCCCCAAGGGTTGATCATTTCTCTACAACCATTTAACCTATGACCTATCTTTTTCTGGCTGGTCTCTGGCACTTTGGAAGCTTGGCCTGTCCCAGTCATTATTTCCTCAACCCTGCTTCACACTTGTTCCTTTCTGTTTTGCCATCTGCCTCTTCCCGTTCAATATTAGCATACCTTCTTTCCTGCTGGAGAAATTCGACTGCATCACATGGAGAGCTAATTATACAGCAAGGTGGTGGTCAGCACTTAGCCCTGGAAGGTACAAAAAAAGTGAGAAACCACATGAAGAGCTACCCCGCTGAGCTCTGAGCAGGTCTAGGATGGAAGGGGCCCTGAAGGTAACTGCACCTGGAGCTCGTTTTGGAGACCAAGCCCAGAGATTAACTAGATGAGCTGCTCAAGGTCAGTCAGTTCTTCTCCACACCACATGCTTTTTATGAGTCCTGATTGCAAAAGGCAGTTTGCATTCTCCTCGGGCCTCATGTTAGTTTCATGAAATGTGCCTGGAGTACAAAGCAAACAATGGGATGCCTTTGTTCTACAAAGACCAACAGGACTCCCCTCTCCTGCTTTCTGAAAGACTTTCCTATTGGAGTAGTGTGAAGTGAGATGTTTTCCAGGACTGCAGTTCTGAACCTAGACTGTGGAGTCTTTCAAAACATCGCAGCACACGGCACTGCCAAAGGCATCACTAAGCTCAGAGTGGGGAATGAAGGAAATACCAGAGACCACTTTCTAAGCCAATGCGGGGAGCAAGATGGGGAGGGATGCAAGTGTTGGTGCCAAATAGACAGCGAGGCAGTCAGGGAGCCAGGTTGGGGCAAGAGGGGCGGGGAAGGGAGAGGGGAGACCAGAGCTGGGATAGGGTAGCTGGGATCTCCTCTCTTTCCCTAGCTGTAGGTTTCTTTCCTTTTAGATGCTTTCTGCCACTCCCTGGGCAGGAAGTATGCAGCTTTTCTTCCAGGGCCATGCTGACCCTACCCAGGGGTCCTTGGTGGTCTCTTTGCTTCTGTAGCCTTGAAACCCAGGAACTGTGAACTGCCATCGAGCCGTGGCAGAGGTGGCCTTTGGCACCTGAGGCAGCCCCTTGGCTTGTAGCCACTTGGCCATGCGCCAGCCCAGCGGGCTCAGCCCAGACAAGGATGAAAGGCGCATCCGCCTGCGCCCCACTCTCCTGCGCTCAGCCCTCGGTGCAGCGGTTCCCGCCTAGCGCTTCTACTGCCTGCCCACGGTGCGGCAATGCCTGCCTCCTCCGCAAGGTCCACTGTCCTGGCCCTGGCTGCTCTGACGCTGCTTTTGCTGCTGTGCGTGGGCCCAGGTAAGTGGGGTGAAGCCAGGGCGCAGGAAAGAAGGAATCCTTGACTGCGTGCAGTCATACAGACCCATTCTGAGCCCAGGCATGAGCAGGAGATAGCAGGGGTCTTGAGGAGTTTTTTCTTGGACTCATGAAAAGTGCTGCCCTTGGGAAGGTCAAGAGTTGGAGGATCAGGTGAGGCTCAGATATGTGTCATAATCCTGGAAAGAGGGTCCCAAGAAGGAGCAAGAAGGGGGCGAAGGAGGAACAGAAGGGATGAAGGAAGAATAGGAGCTGCAGGCTGGTGATGTCTTCGGGGACTGAGAGTAGGCAAAGGGTGTCATCACAGGATCCTCTTCCAGACCCTTCCCAGCTGGGTCAAGTTTGGGGCTGCAAAACTGCCTGATCTCATATTCCACATAGGGGAAATGTTGATTTTAGGGTAAAAAAAATAATCCATAGTACAGAAAAAAAATCACAGTGGTTCATTTGTTCTTTGTTCCTTAAGACAAATTTAGTTTTATAAAACAAATGTATATAGGAGGGAAACCCTCTTAAAGGAGAGATGCTTAAACTTCTCTCTATATTAGAGTCCTCTGTGAATGGGTTGAAAATTTATGGTTCATTTTCTGTAGAAAGTGCACATTCAAGCACACCCAACATGAAGCAGTTTGATGGGTGCGCAGATGTCTGAACCCTGGGAGCCAATGCATGCCCCCTTATGAAAGGCAATCTGAAAGAGTCATTTTGTCCGGACAATGCCACCTTCAGCAATTTTGGTCTCTGTCTAGTGGAAAATCAAGATGGTCCTGATTGCTCTAAGTCACTTTTCCAAACCAGCCAAGAGAAAAACAGCTGCCTGGTGGGGGTGAAGGGGGAGAGACTGCAGTAGGAGCCCTGGGGGTACTGGAACATCGGGTGGTCTGTACAGTGAGCATTTCTGTTGTTCAAGTTACAACCACAGGGGAGGCCAGTCAGTATTTCCCCATTACATGATTTCTCTCCTCTCCCACTATCTCAAGAAGCACATGCAGATTATGAGTGAGCATTTCCTAAAAGTCATTCCTTTTGTAGCATGTTTTTTTTTTTCATTCATGCCAAGAGAGTAGTAAATCAGTTAAAATATTATCAGTGAACTGGAATGTGAATGACCTTATGACAGGAAATGAAAGTAATTGTATCCAGGAATCTCAAAGATGACTCTAAATGACACCCAAAGCATTTCATAGAGAAAATAATCATTGTTTAGTCTTGATCAATTTATTAATAATTCAGGCCACTTCAAAGGGGTATCCTGTCACTCTGAGTCTGCTGAGAGATCAAGCATCACATAATGAGACCTGATAAATTCAGAAGTGCCTACAATGGCATTCTAGAAAGATCAACTGGTGATGTTGATCTTAAAAAAAGTAAAATCTTGGAAAAAACCACCGCTATTCATTTGATTTTTATTCCTCTTTTCAAACAAATTTACTGTAGTGTTCAATTATATGCATTAATATTTACAGTTCCATGTCATCATTGGATAGTGGCAGCATTAATCATTCACAAGGTAGGACTTACCCAGGCTTTTCAGATGGGTAACTGAGATACAAGGCTTGCATTTCTAGAGCAGTAATAACACCCATTTGCTGCCAGATATTGCAGCAAACACATCACAAATGCCTAAACCCAATGTCTATTTCAACATCTGGCCACATATTATTCATTCATTGTTAAATGCTTTTACAGAAGGCAAGCAGATGGAGGGATGATACTTAAATCTGTGTGTGTGACCCAGCAGGTTGTGGGAGATTGACAAACATTAAGATATTAATGATTTGCTAATATTTGTGCCAAGGGATATTTCTGTCTGCTTTAGCAAATGTTTTAATAGATTTGCTTCATTTAATGTTTAAGGATAGAAGGCTGGAAGAGCAGTCTTCCCCATCTAATTAAATAATCCCATTGACAGTGGCCTTGTCCTTTGTCCCTCTCTGCTTATTTATACTCAGATGCCTCCAACATTGCTCAGTGGCATCTGTATGAACTGCTCTATCTCTCGTGGGAACCTTATTCATGCCCTAATCTATGGCTCAGTGTGCCCTTAGAACCACAATTCTTTGCCCCAAAATTTCTTTAGGTGAAAGATCTAAATTGTCTCATTTTTTTAGCCAGGCATGGTGGCTCGTGCTGTAAGCTTCAGCCTATGAAGCAGCCGGGGCTAGGGATCATGTTTTGAGTCCCACCTGGGGCCTGTAGCGAGACCTGGTTCCAAAAAAATAGCTGGGCGTGGTGGCACGTGCCTGTCATCCCAGCTACCTGGGAAGCTGAGGCTAGGGATTAGTTGAGTCTGTGGTACCCCGGGCAACGAGAGCCTGAGGTTCCAGGGTAAAAATAGTGAGACCTAGTCTCAAAAAAAAAAAAAATTGTCCCTGAACTCCTTTCTGATCACATCTCCAGTTTTCCTGTGACTTTCTGAAAGTGAAAAGGTGTGACAGAAACAAATAGAAGGGATTGCTTCTGATGGAAGTAGTGGTAGGACCATGATAGGACAGTTGTTTTCTTTCTGCAACCTAAATTACGATTGCTTTTTAAATAACCATATCACCCAGGACTGACAGGAGGAGACAGAAAGCCCTACTTTGTCTGATAGCATGCTGCATTAACATCGTAGTCCACTGCCAACTCTTCAAATAGCTCAGTTGGTAAAACATGAGACTTTTAACATCCTAGTCCACTGCCCTGTGGGCATGCAACCGTCCCATGGAAGATGTGAGAGTGATACCACCTCTTCCACCTCCCCCAGTCCTTCAGTATGGTCCTGGAGAATCTTTCCAAAAGGCACCCCTGGCCTGGCACACCTACCCTACCCTGGAGACCATTGGGTAGCACTCCATTCAAATGCCCACAAGCAGTTAATGGATGAAGTGGTTATTTATGGAGCATGGGGTGTGCTGCCATGCTTGAGCCCAGAGATGTTGAAATATTGTAAATACTTGACACACTACTAGAACACAGCTTCAGATAATATGTAGCTATGGGTGGTCAATTTATGACCTTTGATTACACGTGTGGTTTGAGAACCCCAACATCACAGTAATTTCTTTAAGCAGTGTTTCTCATTCAGCACCCAGACACTTTTGAGAAACTGACAAAAGCTCTAAATCCTCTTTCCAGAAAATTTTGCCTTTGCAGATGCTCAGACACAAGTCTTGGGCTGTCTGTGGATTGACACTGAATGTGGGTGACCTTGTGTCTATCCTGGGGCCAGACCCTAGCCCCTTGTAGCTGAACATGCCCTGCTCATTACTTGGGGGTCAGGTTTTCATTCACATGGGTTTGGGGTTCCCCTTTTGGAGATAAACTCTATACTTTTATGGAACAGAGGCTCCTCTAGGTCCTCAAATCTGCTTACCGGATGAAGGGGGTCTTCAAACAGACTAGATATGTTTTCTATTAAAATGATTGTGTTAATTGAAACACTTTAGAACTGAATGAAAACAGCATAATATAATACAAGTAATGCCTGCTTATAAGATGATTGGGTAAGCGACACATCTGAACTGCATTTCTAGAGTGTTCCTTGGCCTGTGGCCACACAACTCCTATTCAGCCTGTCTCTGTCTATACAGTTTCCAGTTTCCCTCTCTGTATCTTCTCTTCTTATAAGGACACTTGTCTCTGCAATGACAGCCCACCTTAAGTCCAGTATGATATCATCTCCATATCCTTAATTAACTACTGCTGCAAAGACCCTATTTCCAAATACGCTCACCGAGGTTCTGAATGGATATGAATTTGGGATGGGCATTATTTGATTCCCTAAACTATGAAAAGTAAAAGTCAGCAGAAAGATGTGTAGGACAAATGGTTGCCCTCATAATGAGACCTAAAGGCTGAAAGAACAATGTCACTTTGTCCGTGAAGTAGCTTGAATAGTAATGACCTTGGTCAGTTGTGATCCCTGTCACCAGTTTCAGCTATCAAGTGGCCTGTACTGTTTTTGCTGAGCGACAGGGAATGTAGCTAGGATTAAATACTGTAACATTATCAGGTTACCAAATCAAAACATGGGCGTGCAGGAGCTTTTCCAACTTTCATTTTTGCATTTGAGAAGTCAAAGCGTACAGCACAACTCTGAAACTGATTTCTGTTTTCATTCTTTTAGATGGGATAAGTGGAAATAAACTCCGGCTGATCCTTCAAAAACGGGAAGGTAAATATACCGTGAATTTGTAATAGTTACATTCTTAACTGAACTGAATGGAACGGAGTGCGGAAGTGCTCTCTGGGTCTTGCATTTAGAAAATCAAAAGTGTTCACACCTTGAAAGGTTAGCAGATCTGAAGGGTCATTTTGCAGTGCACTATTTTATTATATAAATATTATTGTCAGTACATATTTAAGGTTGTTTTTATGAATGCTGTCAGTACACACCCCAAAATAAAAGAGACAGTGCTGCAGTGTTCATCAAATGCTGTTTTAGAGTCAGGATGCCCTCTAAAGCACATACCTCTACTTGGAGCTTGTTCTTCAGGGCACATAAAACCACAATGGGAGGGAAGCATGGACTGGTACTGTTGCTATATGTGGCACTTTCTATCCAATTAGTTTTTGGGAGAGGGTTAAATAGAAAATTCCTTCTGTTACTAACACCTGTGGCAACAAAACTCCTAAGACACATGTGGTGGTCAGCAGCAACGTGTCAGGAAATAGAACCACCTGGGAGTCACATGAAATGGTCTGGGCCTGATGTCCTCAGTTGCATCAATGGGACTCATGGTGTGGGTCTGTGAATGCCCTTGGGAATGGTCCCTTGAGATCTGTCACTCACCTGAAAAATACTGTCATGTAGGAACTAAGAAACTTGGCCACTCTTTTGAGGTGAGCACTTAAGTCTTTTCTCTCCTAGTTAACAGAGCAAGTGGAAGTTGGCTCCTCCATGGGGACCTCTGGTCCTTATTCACATTCTTCCAAGTTTGTCCCTGGGACCTGAACTGCCCCCAACACACCAACTGCTAAGCACAGGGGACCCCTGCAGTTTCCTTGGGAAGCTCCCAGCATTTCCAATTACTATGGCTGATCCTCCATCTCTGTAGTAACTCAGAGGGGTGGCCCCTTCCCTGTGCCAGGCAGCAGAGTGACCAGAGGGTGAGCCTGACAAAGGGGGAACCAGCAAGAAAAGAGTTGAGATAATCACAAATCCTGGTGTACCTCCTTAGCTTTTATTCAAGTAAAGTCTAGAAACACAGGAATCCCTACAGTGCACAGGAGTGTTAACATGCCCTGAGGGAGAGACACAGAGGTAAATAAGTAAAATCTCCTGGCATTTCCCGATGTGATCATGGACACAGAGGACACCTTCCTTTCATTATCTGATGTAATTTTCCTAAGTTGAAGGGCTCAGTCCATTGTTACAGATGAGGGGGCAGAGGGACACCCCAGGGGCACAGTCACTTCCCTGAGCACAGCCGCCAGAAGTGCTGCCTGTTAAGCAGTGGAGAACACAAGGGAGATGCAATGGATGAAGTCTGGTTAAAGTAAAGGTCAGTCCCCGCAAGAGCCATTAGCCACCTGGAAGGCCCATAGGTGAAGGCCCAAGCTGACATGGTGAGTTCCAGTAACCAAAGTGAGAACTTGCAGGATTGCCAGGCTGAGTCTGGTCCCAGATCACTTGGGCTTTGAGGCCTTAACACTCTAGTTGGATTCTTCTTCCCCAAGTAATGACAGCGCTCACTAGTTCCACACACCATGACCTCACACCAGGCTGATACAGGACATCCAGCTATGCCCCCGTGCAGAACCTCGTGCCCTTGCTTGAGGCCTGGAGGTGGGCACAGAGAGTGGCTGAATAAAATGAACAAATCTGTGACTCATATAAGAGACAGCATATATACAATACACTCTTTTGGAGGAATTAAGGATGAAGAGGCAAAACTCTCAGTCACACCTCCTGAATATTTATCAAGTCCTCATACTGATAATGAGTTGATATTTATCAACTATAATATTTATCAAGCAAGGTTTTAAAGAGTTCTTTTTTTAATTTATTACTAGCCTGGTTTGTACTTTTCCTATATCTTCATTTTTGATACTGGTAACTGACCTACTAAATATTTTTGGTGCCTGCTACTCTATTTCATTTACTTGTTTTAAAAATATCTATCAATAGGGTAACTATTTCTTTAAATAAATCAAGATTTATTTGGGAAAAAAAAAAAGAAAGAAAATGAACTGATCTACTTCTACCTAAGCCTTAAAAGTTGAAGGGGCACCTGAGCCCCTTCTCTGACTGTATCCAAACAGGAGAACTTCCTGTCGTGGAGCGAGGTGTTTGATAACCATGTGTAATTGAAGTTGAGTGTTATATCATTTTACCTGTGATGGGACTAATGGGTGGGAGATATCCTGGTAATTTATCCCAATGATCCCAATGAGAAAAGTATTCACTCTTGGTCCTTTGGGGATTGGGGATTCCTTGTTTCAGCTCCTGCTCCAACTAAGGTGGCTAAAGTGGCTGTTGATGAGACCAAAGCCAAAGAATTCTTAAGTGGCCTGAGGCGGCAGAAGCGGCAGCTGTGGGACCGAACCCGGCCTGAGGTCCAACAGTGGTACCAGCAGTTCCTGTACATGGGCTTCGATGAAGCGGTGGGTGTTCTCTCCAGGGTGGCAGCATGGTGGAGACAGAGGCAAAAAATGGAGAAATAGGTTGCAGAAAATAAGGTTTCATTATTCTCTCCAAAATAATGAGCCCCGATGTTTCTCCACGTGCATGGAGAATGGATTATTTCTCCATTGCTTTTCCTCATCATCAGTATGAGGACATCAACTGGAAATTTGCATCACAGGTGCCCAACAGGGCAGTTTTGCCTGGGTATTCTCTAACTCAACCCCCCCCCCATTTTTTTTCATCTTTACATTAAAAAAAATAAATAAAAACACACCTAACACTAACTTGTCACTAACAACAAGGTCAATGAAAAAAACCTATGAGGATGTTGGAAAGAGATGAAAGTGACTTTTAAAGGAAGGTGGACATTGCAGATGCTTTCGGGGAAAGCGTTGCAGGGAAAAACGGCGCCATCACGTGCTCAGGTAGCACAAGTGCATAGCTGCGGTAAACGAAGGGAAAGGAATGTTTACAATCACAGACCCCCAGCTGGAAGCAGGTACGGGTACAACAGTGGCAGAGGTGAGGGGTTAGGGCTGCTGCACAATTATCAATCTTCAGGGTAGCTGGCGGGGGGCTTCAGGCACCTGGCTCCGAAGCAGCCCTGGCTGTGTGCGTTTTGGCATGGACATTGGGCTGGACACCCCCATCTGACACCCCGGCCAACAACCAGACAAAGGGCAGGATCTCCAACTCTGGCAGCTGGAAGTATGTTTTCAGTGAACCCATGATTCATATTGCTAATGGAGGATACATACAAAACACTGTATTCCAATGTGAGAAAACAAATTAAACCTTTTTAGAGGCTGCATAAAATGCACTCATTGTAGCTGTATCATAATTTCCTTTCCATTCCCAACCATTGGACATATGGGTTATTCCCTGATTATCTCAAATATAATTTTTATGTGCAAATAGCTGAATAGTTAGAATCAAAACTCTGTGCCAGGCATGATGGTAAGTGTTTATATGAATTAACTTACTTAGCATTCACAAACCAAATGACAGGACTGTCATTTGCATCTTTGAACATAGATTATTCTTTACTTAGTACTACAATCTGTCTAGCATAGTTCTGGGGCAAAAGATGGGATCCAATTTAAGGGTCTCTACGTATTGTCAAATTACATGCTTAGTAAGTCAAGCATGAAAGCACCAGTTTTCTCAAATCTATAGCAGCATCTGGTATACTCATTGAAAAATTATTTTTAAAAGTATATTTATTTGACAGACGAAACATTTGATAGATGAAAGTTACTTGATAGATGCAAGGGCTCTTTTAGTGATATGCAGCCCTTGACTGACAGTGTTTGAAAAGTTTGTCAAGGAAAAATGGTTGAAATCAAGTCCAGTGATGGAATAGAGATGAGGATTAAATAAGACAATAACTATGTCTGCATGGAAAAGACTAGAAGAAGCATGCCAAAATACCAGCAGTGATTGTCTTCGGCAGTGGCATTATTATCCTCACTTTCATTCTCCCTATATTATAGTTTTTTTTAAAAATCTGCATAATTTTTATTTGTAAAGCAAATTTTTAAAAATTTGTTGAAAAATATATTTCAAGCCAAAACCTCAAACAAAATTATAAAATGAGAAAAATACAAGAAACAATATTATTTCACTGTGGGGAAAGCTGCAGTTACGTGAGAAAACCAAGTATTCTCCCCAAGGCAGAGACTGAGGGAGGGTTCAAGAGATGAGCAGGAACCCTGTCCAAGCCAGTGGAGACAAGGGGCTTCCAGCTTTACAGAGTGCTGGTGCTCACTGGCAATCTTATTACAATAAAGTAGATTCCTGAGAGCTAGCCACTGTGAATTTCAGTCCAAGAGGCTTGGGATAATGCCATCAGATTTGCATTGATAGCATTCCTAGAAACTTGGATGGGTTTGTGGGGGCGGGGGCGCGGGGGGACAGTAGGCAGGGTGCAGTATTGGCCACTCTGGGAGGAAAACTGGCCCTGCAGCCCAGACTCTCAGACAGATTCCAGCTTCCTCAGCATCTTACTCAGCTCCCTGCCTCCTTGTCCCCACATTAAATTTCTCAGTAAGTCTAGAGCACACACCCTTGCAAGTCCCAGTTTAAATTTGTCTTGCACTTTTACTACCATCGATGAACATTAGTACTTTAGAACATTTTGATCATATGCTGATCGTATATAGGATGGTGGTCCCTGTTGATATGCCAGGGTATAGTGGGCTATACCACCTAATAGGCTTGTGTAATCACACTTACGATGTTCATATAGTGATAAGATCACCTAAAGATGCGTTTCGTAGAATACATTCCATCCTTAGGTGATGTATGATTAATAACAAAGATCAGTTGTCCAAGCTGTCAACCTGAACATCATTCACCACTTCTCACCCATCTCCAGTCCTCCTCCTTTTCAATAGCAACTATCTTGTTTTATGTGTCTCTCCCAACTGTAGGCTTCTTGAAGGAGGAAGTACAACTGACTCATTTGGGAGCCTCCCCCAACTCAATGCCAGCACAGGGCCTGGCACAAAGTGCCCCAGGATAATTGTGGAATGGTTAAGTGCTGTGTGCATGCTGTAGCTGACACCATAGGAACACTCTGCCCATGTCTGCAAGATGCCAGTACCGGGGCTGAACTACTCCAGACATCACTGATTAAGATCTGCTGTATGCTCTAGCATGGGCCAGCACTTGGACAGGAAGATAAGACAGTGCCCACCCCAACAAGCTGGATATGGTGCCTGGAGGTCAGGCCAAGTTGTTACAGTGTTTGGCAGATGCCCATTTTATTTGCTGGAAAAGAGAAAATTGTTTAAATCTGGGGCCAATTTAGAGTTCTTATGGCAGAAGTTTTCAAAGGCATGGGTATGTATACCTTTCCAGAAAATAGCTCTGGTCAGAGTTCTAAAGCTGGTTGTGTTGACCTGAGGAGGAATTATTCCTGGGAAGGGTTGTTAATTTTGAAATGATGTGGCAGTGAGATGTGGCAGGGGGAAGGCATGTCCTTCAGTCCATTCTGTTCTTCTTTTTTCCTCCAGAGATTTGAAGACGATGTCAACTACTGGCTAAACAGAGGTCGGAATGGACATGATTACTATGATTACTACCAGCGTCACTATGATGAAGATGCCGCCATAGGTCCCCGGAGCCCCCACAGCTTCAGGCACGGAGCCAGTGTCAACTACGATGACTATTAACCTTGCTCCACATGCAGAGCTTGAGGAGCCCTTGGTGACCCTCTCCAACATGTCACACCCTCTTCGGTTTCTCTTGTGCCTTGTTCCAGCTGGTCTTTCCTACCCACTTTCTGTGCTCAGAAAGGAAGCATTGAAATGAATATAAGTGCCTTTTGTATTTCACGCAAGTATCTAACAATGCATTCACTCTGAAAATAGCAATAAAGCATTTTGTTAAAAAGTCTCAGGATTTACTTGGATGAACACTAAGTTGACAGTTTCCATTCCCTGGATGTTTCCAAAGTATCATCTGAGAGACAGGTCTCTGTTACTCTCCCAATAGTTACCCTGGTGAATCTCATCTTTACAGAAGTCAGATCTTAGGTCTTCAGTTTGTGAAAAGTCAGCCTATGCTATATGCAAGAAAGAAAACCAGCAAGAAAATTTACTTGAAAATTATTAAAGGCAACAGAACATGATTTGTAGGATTCCAATTATTCCACAAGTGTTTGAGAGCTTTTTGAACACGAGGTCTTGAGCTGTAACTGCATTTATTTAATGTCATGATCCAGGAAATGAAGGGTAGTAGAAAATAGAAAATATAGCTTGGTTGCTTTCAGAGCCTCCCCTAAAAAATTAAACCTTTTCCAATGATTCAAGAATGACTGCAGAATATATTCTGATCATATTTAAACACTCTTCATTTAAACAAATGAAAGCGAGATGAGCAGTGTTGGGTGGGCAGAGGGAGGAGATGGGAAGCAGAGAGGGGCAGGTTTAGGCACTTTGCCTTTGCTGGCAGGTGGTGTCCATCCTTACTGGTGAGGGATGAAAGAAGGGGGGCTACTCACAGTGCTCTTAGACTCTGGGTCACAGACCCTTTTTTGCATATCCTGGAATGGAAATGGCATGCATGATGGTCAGTAGCCAGGGCTCAAGCAGAGACAGGGTGGAAGCATAGACTTGGGGCTCTAGTTAGGGCAAGGCGGGTATCTAGCATTCCACAGGCTCCCCTTTTATTAGTTAATTTAAAGCATAAAAACAAGAATTAAGGTGTTGGAGGAGGGAAGGGAAAGAAAAAATGGGGTCACTCAAGTGGTCAGTTAGGTCACCTAAGGCTTTTTCAGAGGGGGATTTAATGGGTAAAGGTGTTGTGGCTCCTTATCTGCTTAGGTTGTTAGCAGTACTATATTACTGGTGGTATGTTTATGAGATGAGTATCTTTAAAATGGATGCCTAGACAATCCAAAGCTTAATATTAGGCATTGACACAACGCTGGTCCTTGTATTGCAGAGACCCAAAGAAGGTTGTGGGAATTGTCACCCAAGGCACATTGTATTTCATTCTCACAGATCTTTTAGCGGTCTGATGGAAATTTATTTTCTTTCTCAGAAAAATCATTTTTCACAGTCTCCGAAACCTATGTCCATTCATACACCAAAAGTGGTAATAAAAAATTAATAAGCTGGACTTAGTAGGAAGTACTGGCTTCAGAAGAGCAGTGTTGATGGACAATCACAGCATCTGCATATAGAAAATTTTGCTTCTTCCTTTTGGAATCTTGACATCTTTTTAAAATTTGTGATGAAATATACAGAATATATTTATCACTCTAACCATTTTCATGTACACGGTGCAGTGGTGTTAAGTATCACATGGATGTACAACTGTCACCACCATCCACCAGCAGAACTTTTCTCATCTCCCCAAAGTGAAACTCTACAGCTCTACAACCCCCACCCATCATTCTTCTTCCCCCTGTCCCTGGCTACCTCAGGTGAGTGAGCTCATCCAATATTTGTCTTTTTGTGTCTATTTCTCTGACAAAAATGCCTTCAAAGTTCATGTGTTCTGTAGCATGCACCTGATTTTCCTTCCTTTTTAAGATTGAAAACCATTCTATTGCATGCTCATACCACATTTTATTTATCCATTCATCTACCAGTGGGCATTTGGGTTGCTTTTGACTTTTCAGTTCTTGCACATAATGCTGTGAATATGGGTGTGTATCTTTTCAGTGTATTCCACAAGTAGGATTGCTGGATTAGATGGGAATTGTTTAATTTTTTGAGCAATCACCATACATGGTTTTCATACAAAGAAAGAATCGCCATACTTAGCAGCTATACCCTCTCATGCTCCCACTCTTAATTGCACTACCAGTGCAGTTCTAGAGAGAAGGGAGAAGGATGATGGAGAAGGCATCTTGGCTTTGTTCTTAAAGGGAGTGCTAGTCATGCTTGTGTATTGGCTGGATTTTCTTGTAGATGTCTATTATCAAGTTAAGAAAGTCCCTCTCTTAAAAAGTATGCTGAGAAACTTTCTAATGTTATATGGATGCTGAACTGGTTTCTATCTGTTGAGATCATGTAGCTTTTCTTTTTCCGTTTATTATAATAAATTCTTTTGAATTTCTTTGGATTCATTGAATTCCTGTAATAAATCTACCTTGGTCATTATTTTTTTATTCATTGCTGCATTTGGCTGAGTATTTATCTGTTTAGGATTTTGCATCCATGTGCCTGAGGAAGACTGGTCTATAGTTTTCTTTCTGACCCTGTCCTTATCACTTTGGGTGTGAAGGTTATGTTGGATAAGTTGAGGGTATTTTATTTTATATTCTTTTCATTTGTGCCTTTAAGAAAACAGAATCTTGTCTCTTTGAACATGCTTTGTTGATGTCATTCTGTATCTTTTGCTTTTAATTTCTGTCCATTATGTCTGCGGGTATTTATATCAGAGTTTAGCTCTACTTTATGCCTTTTTTTTTTTCAAAGGCAAGCCCTTAATACTTCCAGGTATTGCACCTCATTAGTTTGACGTGAATAGTAAGGTATTTAAGACTTCTAATTTTAATTATAGTTTCTCCTTTGACCCATGAGTTGACCTACCAGAGCTATTACATTTTCATGGGAATAGGTATTTTAATTTTCTTACCAGTCTTGCTTTTTTTTTAAAAAAATAACTAAATTGTTCTGTGGTCAGGAAAAAAAAGTGTAGTCAGGTCTCTATCCTGTGCCGCACACCAAGACCAGCTTTATGTGGGAGCAGGCATCACCTGGTGAGTGCTCCACATCTTCTACAAACCTCAGGGGCTATCTAAACCACCAACCTAAGTTCAATCACTGCACTGTTTACATTTTCTATTTTCATACTTTTTTTTTTTAAGAGGGTAATCTATTTGATATACTGATCACTGGTAAATATTGAAATCTATGCTGGTGAATTTGACAAGTTTTTCCCTTAAATTCTATCAATCTGCTTCAAAGGAGGCTATATGCAAATCCATGTCCTACATACAAATTTAGAATCAATATTTCCTATTGAATTATTAGGCAGTGATATTCCTTATTTCTAATAACTTTTAACTTAAAATCTCCTCTGATGTTATTAATACGACTACCTTTCTCTCTTTTTGGTTACTATTTGTCAGATCTATCTTCTATAGAGTCTGGTCTTTATCTTTCTGAGTTCTTAGGTATGTCTGTAATGAGCCTGTGCTCATTATGAAATCTAAGCAGGCATTCATCGTGACCAGTGGTCAGAATTTCAGGCCAGGTCAAACAGGACCCTTGTTCAAGCTTGTTTGGAGGTCTTTGGCCAAGTACTTCCCAAATCATACCACCTTACCCCGAGTACCCGTTTTTAAGTCAAGAAACACTTTTCCTTCATAGATCAGAGTAATTCTTCAGGGTTTTACAAACCAGTCCTTTTCATATAGTGCATTCTTCAACAAAGGACAAAAGAGTTCCACTGTGGAAAGATACCAATTATGAGTTAAGGAACAGAAATGGAGATGGCCCCCACCTTGTCTAGGAGAACTAAGCAGACATTTGGGGAGGGTGACCAGACCCTCCAGGGAGCCCAAGATAGGACCATCAAGCCTGCAGTGTCCTGATGGCTGAGCATACAGGGAGGGCTGTCAAGAGAAAGAGGTCTTTGTCTTGCTCTTGGAGAGCCTCAAGGGTACAACCAGGACCCATGAGTGGCTGCTCAGTGAAACCAAATTTAGCTTGAAATTCTGATGGCATGGGCTGCTTCGTGAACTTAAATGCTTCCAGCAAGGCGTGTGAAACATTTCTCAAGAATGTTTATAGACAGTTCTGTATTTGAAGATTAAAGTTTCCTCAAGCTTGAGACCAAGGTATATATATTGGTGATTTTCACGATCCACTTTTCCATCTCTATGGAGCCTTTATGAAAAGATCCAGCACCCAATTCCTCTGACATTATGACTTAATTTCGCTTGGGTTAAATAGTATGTGTGCACACACGGTAGGCAAGATATATGCACTGGAATAAATGTAAGAAGCAAAAGGGATTCACCCCCTGCCTCAGGCTACAGACCAACAAATTAAGGGACAAGAAGTCTTGCTTTCAATTCATTGTTTTTTCAATTCATTGTTTTCTAACAACTGGTCTACTCTGCTTCTCAGGTTGTGCTGCAATCAGGGAAATAGCTAAGTATGCCCAAGGCACAGGACTCTAACAAGTTGCCTTTCAGTTGCCAGTAGGTTTCTTTTCTTGCTAGTGCATCTAATCTAAGCAGGTGGTTAAGGGAGAAGACACCATGTAATGCTACTGCTGTCACCACCAGGGTTAAAATAAAACCCAAGAACAGCATGTGTAAGATAGATGTATTGGCAGTATTGCTACAACTGATGTGTTACACATTTGAAGAAACTCAGGGTTGGGTTTTGTTAGTTTCAATTGAGTTCTCTCCTATTCTCTTTTCTGACCCCCAGTTCCCCTTTGCTAAGAAACATTTTGTGGAGGGAAACTGGAAATGTGGATGGGCACATGGGCAACATCCATTACTGAAAGAAATCCAGTGGCAGAGAAAAATACTTTTGAGTGTGCCCATTTTGCACTGACAGTAGATGGATGTTACCTCATGTCATTTAATGGGTGAAGCTAGAAATGAAGAATTTGATTCAATGCCCTTCCATGACCTCCCCATTTGGCCAGCTAACTCAGACAGGATTCTGTTCTGCACAGTAATAAGGAAACACCATTACCTTCTCCTCCTCACATCTGTGTAAGTGCACTTCAACCTGTCAACTTTCAAAGTAGGAAAATTAGCCATTATCCTTACCATTTTATTTACTGAGTTCAGTAACAAAGTTTTATTTAACTTACTGAAATTCCATTTTTAGTAACTCACCCTACTAATCCTTTTCAATGCACAGAGCATGATATAGCTGGAATAGCAAACAATTAATTTTCAGCATCATTTCATCATCTCTTTAGCCTATTAAAAGGGCGTGTATTGGCCTAGACTTCTAATTACCAAACCTATCTAGTATTTCTGGAATAAAATCCACTTAGTGATGATATATAGTTTTTATATATTATAAATTCAATAGGCTGAGATTTTAAAATTATATTCATGGGGGTACTGGTCTTTAGGCCTTTAGATTTTGCTTCAATCATCAAACATTACTTAGAAAGCTTAACAGTAAGCCAACCCACATTTAATCTCTTCATTCATGCTCTTGCTCTTTCCATCAGGATTTTCTGACATCCCAAGTTTTCTTCATCATTTTCACTGTTTTGAGAACATTACTTTTGTCACTAATAGGATAGCCCTGCTGGTGACATTTCAGTTTTTCTTCATGAGAATGTTTTGAACTCCCTTGTTTCAGAAAGATATTTTTCAATGGATATAGAATCCTGGATTGACGAATTTTCTTTCTATACTTGAAAAAAAAAAAGCCAATTATTTCTGGCCTTAGTGCTGTTTCTGATGAAAAACTTGCTGTTTTAAGTCGCTTTTAAGACTTTTTCCCCCTTTGGCTTTGGTTTTTGGTCTATGTGTTAGTCTATCATATTTCTTGAGGCTTACCTTTTCTGGAATCCAATCAGCATTTAAAGTCTATTGATTTATGTTGTTTTGCCATATTAGGGAATCATAAGTTCTTTCACTGGAGTTTTTTCTTTCCCTATTCCACTGTTTTTCTTCTCTCTGTGAATCCAAACACCTTTTTTTTTTTATATAGTTCCATTTATCTTCAAAGCCCTATTTTGAAGCACATTTTTCTTTTGCAGCCTATTTTATACTTTTCCAAGACAGGGTAATTTCTATTGTTTTTCTTCAAGTTTATGGAGTCTTTGTCTTCTGCTGTTTTCACCCACAGAACATTTTCATTTGGGCTATGTTTCAGTTTTAAATGTTCCAATTAAATATACTGTATACTTTTTAGAAAGTAACAAAGATGTGCGTATTTTGTTGGTTTACCACCCTTCTTAATTCAGGGCATTTTTAATGCTGCTCCCATCTGAAGAAGCATCCATAAAGTCTTGTTCCTGTAGGATGACAAGGGCAGTGGAGTAATGATTTTATAGCAAACTGGGTATTTCACACGCATGACCTAGGGACTGGGGCTCTGCACCCAAGTGCTTCTTGTGTTTCCTGTTCTAGAGAGCGATGAAAGTAATCCTCTGTAAAGGTCATGTTCTCATGGTGGGGGGGTTATGACCACTGTTAAGTCCACTTAGTTCTTTATAGCCTCTCTTAGTTAAGGTTTTCTATTCTTTTCATATCTGAAGCATGTTTATACTTGCTCACTGAAGCATTTTTAAGATGTCTGCTTTGAAGTAATTGGCAGATAATCCTAATATCCATGTCATCTCAGTGTTGACATCTATCATTTTCCACTCAGCAATCTTCTTGGTTCTTGGTGTGATGAGTTGACTTGTTTTTGAAACCTGCCATTCTGAGTTTTCTAGGAAACTGGGTTTTTTTAAATCTTTGGCTATAACAGGTTTCCTCTGATACTGCTCCAGTAAGTGAATGGGGGAGAATATCAGGTTGGGGACGAAGCACACAAATCACTTAACATGCCAACGGAAACATTAAAACTCAGGAAATCACTGCTGACCTCCCAGATGTCCTGGTTTCTCTCATGACACCAAACTGGAACTCAAGGCCATAGCCAGACCAACTTTCACTCAACACAACCTACAAGTTGAGAACAAAGTCAAGTTCATGAAGAATTAAGAACCAACAACCACAGCAGTAGTCCATCCACCCCTGCCAGACAGGGATGAAAATTTCACCAGGCCTCAGTGAATGGCTCCGCATGAGAATCCATCTGGATCAGTGAGCTGGGGTCAGGATTCAGGGTGGTGTGGTTAAGTCCAGTACATTCCAACTCTGAAATTTCCACCTTGCTTGAATCTGCCTCGACTGACACTGCAGGGGAGGTGCACCATTTTAGCCCAGCAAGCAAGAGTGTGACACCAAGATCAGGAATCAATCCAAAATGCAGGGTAGACAGTCTACAGAGCGGCTAATATCCACACACATATTCAGCCCAAGTAGCAGATAGATGTCTTCACACTTACTCAGATGACATATTCATTATAGCAACCTATGTACTTTCATAATATTCTTTTAAACTTAAATTCTCCAATATTTTTCTTAGCAATACAACGATGCACCGTGCAAAGCAAAGTCAACCTTTAAAACTGAAGGTGAGTTTCAATATTTTATTAAAATAGCATATTTAACCACTGTTAACCATGAATATGTTAACTTTGCCGCCGCCCCCCCCCCATGCCCTTAGGCAGCACGACACAGTAGTGAGTTCAAATATCCTTGACCGTGATAACCAACAGAAATATTTCAAAGTCAAGTTTGTGACTAAAAACTAGACCTTGGAAAAATTCTGAATGGAAGGAAACATAAAGCTCTCAAACTGAATTCATTTATCTGTCCAAATAGTAAATGCCGGTGTACCACCTACCTGACAATACTGCTTGGTTTGTGTGTGTGTGTTTTTTTCTTTATGCATAGTATAATGTCTCATTTGCTAAGTACCCACTTTTATAAATAAAATCGGCATTTTTCACCCCATTTAATGTTCCTTTTCAGCTTCACAAAGAAACCAGTAAATAAAACTGTCAATGACAGTGACGACATAAGCTCTCACAGCAAGATAAAAAACTTGAAAATATGCAGAGATGCATCTACACTATTTTACATAAAAAGACAGATTTAAAAAGTGCAAGGCAATATTTGCAGTTTTTTTGAGGGGAGTTTTTAGGCACATCCATTTCTTTAAAGCAAGCTTCAGAATGAAATTCCAGTTTGTTCTTCATGACACCTTTTAAAGTCTTTCTTTAAAAAAAAATGTAAAGGAAATAAAAAAAAAAAAAATACATCCCATCAAGTGTGAAACAGGGTGTCTCCAGTCCCAGGAAATGAGGTTTCAGTTATGGCGTGTCCGTCCTTTTTTTATTCTGGCGGGCTTTGGTTTGGGGATATACTGATTATTTGCCTGGTACTCAAGTTCTTTACGGAAGTAGTGAATTGCTTTGTTTAAACCTTCTTCCAGAGGAACCTGTTTAAAAAGAAGAAGTGAAGCTGAGACACATGACACAGTGAAGAGAAATCACAGCAAGCACCCCGTACCCAGCTCTCGTGAGGGCACATGACATCCAGAGTCAGATTATTTCTCAGAGGTTATTTCTAAAGCTGCTCGCAGAACATGTTATATAACTGACAAATAACACGTCTAACTGACATGAAACAAACCCCAACCCTCACACCTGAACTACCCTCTTGGTTGGTGCTACTTCAATCACAAAGGGCACTTTTAAAAAAATACACAGGCACAGGGCTCCAAGAAGTCCATTGCACAGTGGAGGGCAGATGCTCTGGGAAGGTCATCTCTCTCACTGCCTTTCTGCCACAGGATACTCACACCCTGCATTTTCATCCCCACTGAGTGAGAGGCTGAGTTTGAAAGGTACCAGACATCCGACAAAAAAGCAACCTTAAATTGGAGATCCCTGCAGCAGACAGGAAACAAAAACCAAATCAGGTGCCCATGAAAAGAACTAAAGGAGAAATTTTGGAAGGAGGCATTGCCAAGGGCATTGGGAGAAGGACAGCTCTGTAATCCTTGTGGTAGGGGTAGTTTTACAGGTACAGAAATACATCAAAGCTTAACAAATCATGCAGTTTAAATATGGGCTGGATGCCAACTGTGCTTCAAAAAAGCTGGTAAAAGCACATAACCAGGGAAATTAAGATGGCAGAAAGGATGAGAAGCTCTTTTGGACTGGATGTCTCCAAAATTTCCTAAGAAATACAACTACTAGTAGAAAAAGATGATGTTGTCGGAATATTAATCCCAGAATGTCTGTGTTGTGGGGCTGTGTGTCTCCCAGTCCAGCGGGACATCCCAGATGTCTCACATACCCACAACATACAAACCTTACCCAATGCAGAACCAATAACATGGTGGAAATGCACAATGAGCTTCTTTTCAAAGTATTGAGCTTAAAACATAAATATATTCAACAGGGACCAAAGGTAAATTCCTTATGAAAACTAAAATCTATGTTTGCTGTATCTTACCTTATTACAGGTGGGATATATTATGTACTAGGCCTAATACTACCTTTATTTAATGAGTTACTATGACCACCAGCAGATTGCAGCTATATAAAAACCACACAGTCTCACTCCTGAAGGTCCAGAAGTTGAGCTTTCTATTATTTAGTTCTCTGAACAAAATTTGCTACCTCACATGCTCTGTAGTCCAGGATGTACTATCCCTCAAACCAGCAGATACAGTAAGACATGTCTTTGAACTCTCCTTATCTGCCTTCAGTCAGATCCTCCAAAATGAGCTCAATTGTCAGATTCCCTGCTCCCTCCCCCCTACCCCCAGCAGTTTCATCAACCAGGAAACATAGATTCTTGATACAGGAGACACAGAAACTAATAAACCTGATTACAAACTATCTCCTATTTATTCTTCCAAGGGTTCATTCATCTTTCCTAAAAAGCATTTAATCTCCTGTAAGAGGCTACATTCTCCTCTGCCCTTTCCTTACAAAGATGGTTTTTAATCCTGAATTCTAAAATCACCTTTCTGAGTTACTATTTTCCCCTAGTATCTCCCATGCATATATGAGCTGCACATGTTAATGTGTTAGCTTTCCTTTTCCTAATCTATCTTTTATTATAGGGGTCTCAGGGAAGGACTCTGAGGAGTTGTGGGGACGGGTGGAGGGGGATGGTGGTAGAGGGTAGAGGGAAATTAGTTTTCCTAATACATACAACTATATGTACGTTTTTAAAGCTCTTAGGTGTTCCTCCACCCCCACCCCCAACCTGATACAGCGACAGCGGCAACCAAAGGTAGCAATGGGGATTATTTAGTATTTACTGCATACCTACAGTGTGCCAGGCTCTGCAAAAGCTACTGGGGCTGCTGTACACAAACCTGCAGGGAGCACACATTCCAGCAGGACCCCTTGGGGGAAAACTAAGGGCAAACAGCAGAGACAGGTAAATAGGTGAGCTTGGGCCTGGTGAGGTGTCCACCCATGAAGAACTAAAGAGACTGCTTTGCACTGAGACAAGAAAAGAGCAGCCGTGCACAGTTTTTGGTAGGGTAGCCCTGGAGCATACGTGGCTCTGGGGAAAGGCCGCCCTGAGGGACCAAAGAGGATGGGCAGTCTAGAATGAGGGAAAGAAATGTGACAGCCTCTCACAGGCTCCAAGAATATGAGCCCATCTAAGGGCAAAAGGAAGGTGCAGAGGCACAGCCTTCTGCTTGCCGTCAGTCACTCCAACTTCAGTGGGATGTGCCACATGCGTGGGAACTTGTGTGTGCTTGTCTGCCTCGTTGCAAACACACACCTCACCCAACTTCATAGGCAAAGCCACGCTGAGCCCTGGCACAGGTGGTTTGGCCAGGCTGTGCAAGACTTGGAGGCATGGGTCATGGCCCTCAAAGCCATTTTCACAATGAAGCCGTGAGAATGTGTGGTTTTATAAAAGCAGAGTTGCCAGTAGGCATAAGCCACTTTAGAACAGAGTATGAGCACAACGGGACTTAAAAACCACGTAATGGCCTGGTGCGTTCAGATCCCCGAGGCCCCACATTCCACAGACAGCCCCTCCACACCCACCAATACCCCAGACAGACTCCAAAGCCGGATACCCTGGTCCAGGCAACATGACTCTTAACACTTACCACAGGTTCCCATCCCAGCATCAGCTTTGCTTTTTTGATGTCTGGTTTTCGTTTCTGTGGGTCATCCTGGGCTTCGGAGAGAAACTGAATTTCACTTCCACTACCTGAGTTGTTTGGGGGGGAAATTAGTAAAGGAGTATCACAAACAATGTACGTAATAGATGCAATGTTCCACATATGCCACATCTCTCCTGTGCTGTATCACATCTCTTCCGTGCATGAATAAGGGTGCACACTGAGCTGACTATCACCCCGTCATAGTAGGGGGGAGTTGTACTTCTGGCCCAAGAGCTAGGTGAGGGCAAGTTATTTTGCCTCTAGGACCTGCCCCACCCTGCAACCCACCTACTACCAGCGAACCAGCAGACACACCACTGAAGAGGACTCCAAAGAAAATAAAAAAGCAAATCTGGCAACACCGGTGCTCCCAATATGCAATACCAAAGTGCACAGGCCCTGAAGGGGCCCTTACGTAGAATCAGCCAGTCTTTAACTTGCTTAAGAGGTAGAAAACAGAGGGCCAACAAGGAGCCAGTTCCTGGCTAAAGCCACTGAAGTAAATGCAAAACCAAGCCCCGAGCCAACAGCTCAATGTTCTACAACCTGCTGGAGACCACATGCAGAGGACAGAGCTTCTCGCATGTATGGTAACCTAACTCAGTCCAGGCTGCTGGTCATTGGAATGAAACTGCCCCAGTGGGTCATCAACAGACCTGCAGGAGGCCCAGCAGGGGCCAGTCCCTATCACAGAATCTTGAACAAATCAAACAGCTGCTTCTTAAAGCAACTGTGGTCTGCAAGAGTGTAGTGCTTCTCAAACTTCAGCGTGTGTGCAGACTGCCTGATGGTCTTGTCAAAACACAGGTTCCAGTACAGGAGATATGCTGGGGCCATTGGTTTCTAACAAGACAATGCTGAAGATGATGATGAAAATGTGGGCCCACAGGTCTGCGAGAGGTGTCAGATGCTGAGACTCCATGCTGTCTGTGACCTGAGGACAGACCTTCTGCACTAAAGCAGGGAAGGACAGGTGTAGGAAAAGCTGGGAAATGGATCTAACTGGAAGCTGCTGAAACCAAGAGATGCTGCAGTGTGTGTCTAAGGAGGCCCAGGCCATCTCTTGTCCGTCTGTTCAGAGCTGACCTAACCATGCCAGCAGATGGCATCCCTACCAGAAGTGCCAAATAACCAGCCCAGTGAGTCAAGGGGATCTGGACAGCCCCTTCACTGGAAATTTACATTTTATTTTATTTTATTTTGAGACTAGGTCTCGCTATTTTTGTCTGTGGAACCGCAGGCTCACATTGCCCGGGATAACACAGACTCAAGCAATCCCCAGTCTCAGCTTCCCAGGTAGCTGAGATTACAGGCGCGTGCCACTGTGTCCAGCTATTTTTTGGGACTAGGGCTCGCTGGGTTACCCGGAGCAGGACTCGAACTGTGATCCCTAGCCCCAGCCGCTTCACAGGCTGAAGCTTACCGGCACGAGCCACCATGCTTGGCTTTGGACAGCCCCTTCAGAACACCCTGAATCATGTTCCCCCACTTTAGAAAACCACAATCCAACGTGGTTAAAACTTGACTCAAATTTCTTGATCAACTCTGGAAAACAGACAACTCTCAAGAAGCAAATTTCCCAGAGCTCCAGTAAGCCTGCAAGTGTGACAAAGAGAACAGGCTAAAATAAAACACAGGCCTCAGTTATCCACTACCATGACCTTCCGAATACTCAGCTGTGTCCCTTATATTACATATTAACTTCCTAGAAAAGCCTTGAGCAAACCCTAGGGTTCTAACCTGCACTGAGTTTTTGCTGACAGATGAATTGTGGCTACAGAACACAGACCACCCATGCCGCCCCAAGGGCATGAATGCAACAGCAGAGCTTTCGAAAATGCAGAAAAAGAAAGAACTAAAGCTAAATAGCAGAACGCTGAGGGGCACAATGAATAGCCAAGACATGGGTTATGTTCTGAATATAGGTTTTCTAAATAAATCTAACTTTCTTCACCCAGCTCTTGTCTCTCAAGTTTGGCCTGAGTAATATTGGACAGAACCTCGTTTCTGGGCAACGAAAGGGCTCATTCAGTGTATGTCTATGACCCAAGGTTGAAAATGCACAAACTTCTGGGCTGGGGACGGTGGCTCGTGCCTGTAAGCTTCAGCCTATGAAGGGGCCAGGGCTAGGGATTGTGGTTGAGTCCCTTCTCGCCTGGGGTCGTAGCGAGACCTAGTTCCAAAAAAATAGCTGGGCGTGGTGGTGCATGCCTGTAATCCCAGCTACCTGGGAAGCTGAGGCTGGGGATTGCTTGAGTCTGTGGTACCCCAGGCAGCATGAGCCTGTGGTTCCATGGACAAAAACAGCGAGACCTAGTCTCAAAAAAAAAAAAAAAAAGAAAGAAAAGAAAATGCACAAATATCTATGATCTATGGCCCCTTTCACTGGATTATCCTATGTCTCCACACCCACTTTGACGAGAACCAGAAACAACTTAAAATTCTGTCAGACCCACACAAGTTGACGTGCTCTCCCCTGTTCCTGAAATTCCCTGCTTGGCACCGCCCATGTGGGAAACCTAACAGCTGTCACCTGGCAGGATGAGCCAATACAACCACATCTCAAGCACTGGGAACACATCTATTCTCCACACAAACCTACAATTAGAGTGGTGCACAAAATCAACCCCCTGGCAACCCCCCTTTTGTCTTTTATCTTTCCATTATTTAATTAAGGAATCAGAAAACAAGTGTTTCAGATAAAGTTCTGCTTTTTATTCAAGTCAATTAGCTTGAATTAATTACTTATTTTCTAGTAAAGCTGTTATTAATTGATAGGGTAAGGGCAATGGGTTTCACTCGGGAAGGCATTTGTACTACTTACCAACAAGATTTTTAATTAACTGAGCAAATTCTAGGATTGTGTGCTCCTCAGGGTTCCCCTAAGAAAGAAATGACTTTTGTTTATAAAGGTAATTTCAATAGCAGTCACCACTATGCCCTAAACCACCTACAGGTCTTGAAAGAGGCTCATGGGCTGACTGAATTCCCAGAGAGCCCATAGAGTCCGGTTCTGCACGTCTCACCAGCCTTAACAGGATGGAGGTGAATACTTAGCCCAGCCAGGTGCCCAACCATACAGCTTTCCAATCTGGTATGATTTGGTAGTTTCTGGATTTGTAAATGCTTAAAGATTATCCCGTACACACTAACGATGTTTTCAGACCCCAGATAACAGTCTACAAAATCACACTGAAAGGTAAGTGACTTAATCAGGCCTTTTCCTCCATTAGGCTGTATCACCGTCACCTGTGTCATCCCCATGACTGTGTGGTCCAGTGGGTGTGTACATGTATAAGTGGGCAAACCTGGGCCTAAGAGAGAGGGTGATAAAAGGGTGCAGAGAGAACATGAGAACGCAAGAATGAGGATGACTGAGCATAAGAGAATGCCAGACCGAGAGAGGGAAGGGGGAGGGACAGAGAGCCTAGAGAAAGAGTCTTAAGATTCCTTGAAGTCTGGGGGCTCACTTGCCTCCCAGGACCTGTGGAACACTGGCCTTACCCTCCCTGATGTGTCTTGTATAACTGTAAAACCAACAAAGAACCTACACAGACTGGTGAAATCAACAATTATCTATGAGGATGGTTACCTCACACATACCAAATAATAATATTCTAGATTCATGCATCCCTTAACAATGTTCTATCAACTGTGACCCACACAGAAGACCTTGGTTCCCATACACCAAACCACACAGCTAGGATGTGTAGTAGGCAATGCCATCCAGGTTTGTGGAATTACACTCAATGCTGGCACAAGAAAATGTTCTAGGGATGCATTTTTCAGAACACAGCCTCATCAGTAAGTAATATATGCCTGTATTTTTCAATAGTGAGGGAAACCTGTGTCTAACTTTAACTTTGTCTTCCACATTGTCTGTTGACAAGCACACCCTTCAGAGAGGTCAAAAGACACTTGCTGGCACCCATACCAAGACAATTTCCCTATCTAATGTAACCATGGTATGACTTCCATATAAGTTTGGTTCTGTAAAATTACCAAAGATGACAGATTTCCCTCTGAGTTCCCTGTATTAAGAGTTTAGGTAATCAAGGACTTGCAAGCTTACACAAGAAATGCACTCATAGATGAGGACTCTGGGTGAGCCAGGGGCAGACTCGACGCTATTTATAAAGTAAACTTACTCTAAGGGCGGCTTCAAGAAAAACCATTTCCTCCTTTCTTCCAACACATACAGCAGTCATTAAATGCCTCTCAATCCTGCTGCTCTAATGTGCCACCCATATCATACTATCATGAGAGAGAGACTCTTATAAAGTATGGCAACTATTTATCCTACTTCAGTCTGAAGGTAAAGGAACCAGAAGGGCATCCTGGCCCTAGTTTTGAGTACAAAGCAAGGAGTGACAAGCAAAGCAGAATGATAGGAATTTGGGAGAAAGTGTGCCCATTTTTATCAGGGTTACTTGCAGAGACACTCTCCAGACTTTAGGGAAGACAGGTTTCTATTTGAGATGAAAGTTTTCAAATATTCTATGCAAAGCCCCCAAAATAAATAAAAGAACATGGTTACTCAGGGAGGTCACGGGAAACTGCATTTAAAAGGCATGTAACAAAACACAAGGGGTAAAGGGTGGCATGCCTTTTCAAAGTGTCAGGGATGCAAATGCTCAAAATAAGTGAAGGTTCACAAAACACACCTTATTCAGTTATTAACTCTGCATTTGCTACTGACCACCCCCCACCCCCAAACAACTGTCAGAGGCTGCTAGCTGAGACCAGACAGGACTCATGACTGCAAAGTAAAAAAATCTTCGTTTTACTATCTTATCTAGCTTCCAAACACTGAAGACAAAACTAACAAAACAAATGTCCAAAAAGCTTCTCCATTCCCCCAATATTTACCTTAAAAACATTCCTTAAAAGTTACCAACAATATATGGGTAAATCCTATGCCTGCCATTATCTCACAAAAACTGTTTTACTCAAATTTTATTATCTTAGCTATTAGTCTTCCCTAATTAGTTGTAAAACATTCTCTTAGCCACCTTTTCCCCCCCTTGCCTCAACCCTATAAAAAGTCTAGTAATTTACCTTAAAGTTGCTACCAGCCATGCTTCTAATAACCCCCAGTCTTTAACTGTGTCAGTCTCTCTTGCTCATCCTTTCTTGTAACCCTGAGCCCAGCTCTTTACACACAACCAAAAGCACAGGAAAGAAGTACTGGCTGGGAGCTGGCAATTATCCACACCCATGAATTAGTCAGCACCCCATAGGAGGTGACCTCCACTGGGGGCACTCTTTACTATGTGGTAAGTATTTCCCCCCAAATCTGTGAAAAATGAATAGCATGAAGACATGTCTTTTTTTGTGTGAGGTTAAGAAACAAGCAGGCAAGGCCACCCAGGCATGGCTCTGCTAAGACCAGGCTGAGTCAAAGAGATCCCGAGTGAGAGATGGGGCTCTGGAATCAGTAGTCATGGACAGAAGCAGGGCATCCAGCAAGCTGCACAGTCTATACAGGACACCTCACATTTTAAATGAAGCAGAATGAAAGACTTCAGAAGACAGGGGCCAACAAACAGGTTAAGAGGACTCCAGGGCAGCACCATGGCTGCTGAAGGAGCCAGTGAGGCGAAGCCTCACCCTCCCAATCCTTGGAAAGCCGTCATGCCACAGAGGCATCAGATGAATACGGAATGGCCCCCAGGTGGAGAACAGGCCAGGGGAGGCCATATAGAGAACGAGATTTTTGTCCTAAATAGAAGGAAAAACTTTCTGCAGCCAGAACTGGCCAAAGCAGATCGAATAAAGTATACCAGCACTAACCATGGTTAAGGCTGGATGAGGCACTGAGCAAAATCACCTCTCCATTCCTTCCATGAGGGGATTCTGGAACTGCAGGAAACCATGGAGGAAGAAGTAACCATCACAGCAGCTGACTTATAGACATGATCAGGACCTAGAAAACTTTTTCAACAACTCCCATCTGCTCAAGCTCAGCGTTACAAAGAATATCCAACAGAGAGAGACAAGAATGGTAAGCGACAGAGAAAGGAAAGGACACCAAACAGATATCCATCTACTAACAGCAAAAGATTTAACAAATTTGCAGGCTTGGGTACTCAGGTGGCAGGCATGCTTCAGTGTCATTATGCCGTTTGTCTTGTAGACGTTGTTGCTTCTGTGTATACTCCTACTGCTATGTTTTTCTCTATCATTCAGCAAGCAGCTAACTTGCAAGCCCTATCCATGTGTACTGATGACAAACAGCAAAGCCTGGTGCTGTTCACGGGTCCATGCATGAAACTGCTGGTTCTGGACAATTAGGACATACTTACCAGGTTGACCGGGCTGCTGACATTGCTGTTCATGAGTGCTACCAGGCCATTCACAAGGTCACTAGAAAAGAAGGGAAGGTCAGGTCAGGGGCTGCCATAGAAGCACCAAGTGCTACACATCAGACCCCAGCCGCCTCCCAGAAGAAAACCAAACCCCAAATGGAAAACTGAATGTCAAAATAAAATCCTGTAAATAAGAGAGCTAGAGAATGCTAAAGTGCTCATGGATGAAATGGTGTGACATCTGGGATTTGCGCTCAGTGGGTAGGGTAAAGATGGCTCAACAGAATGGATGCTGTGTGATGGGGTCCAGTTCTCTACATCTGTATTATTTCTGAAATCCTTTAAAGATTAAAAAATAGTAACAAATTACACACACATCTAAAAAAAGATGGCGTTTATAGAGTTTGTGATGAATTTCCATGATTAATGTGAACCCAGGTAGTTGGTCCATAAAAAAGCAAATGATTAAAAAAAAAAAAAAGTAAGATCCACTGAAATGACAGAATTCCAGTATGTCATCCCATACTGGCAAATCACAGATAAAGGCAAACAATACTGAGTGTTGAAATATACTGGGACATAGCACCCAGCTCCCTCCATCTTCATTTCACCACCACCTCCCCCCAAAAACACTTCATATGAAAGGTCAAGATATCTGAATGTTTCAAATGAATTGTGATCGACGGGGCCATGAAGGTGAAGATAAGTAAGCAAATTTTCGCTTACCAAGGATTGGTTCTTATTTTCAGAAGCTTTAAAGAGTGGCTCTGTTAAAAAAAAGTTACTTCGTAAAAATGACACCTCACTGCTATATACAAGCACTTTGTCTATGTGAACTATATTTCTTAGAAAACTTTTAAAGTTCTGTTCTGGCGAACCAAATGATCTATTCTGAAACCTCTCCCTCTTTCTCTTCCTCCTCTTCCTTCTCCTCCTCCTTCTCCTCCTCCTCCTCCTCCTCTGTCATTACTAGCAAGGAGCAGGCTACTATGATAAACTTACAAAAAGAAATCCTTACAGTTGGCTATCCTTTTCATAGGAAAAAAAATTTTTTTCCAGTGGAGCATTTATTAAACGATTTCCTGGGCTTTTGTTGATAGCAAATGGGCATTTTACATGAACAAGTCTAAAATCCATTCTGTTCTTATAGGTCAAGCACAAGTGTAAATAACTGCTGACTCTGGATGATTTCTCTTTTCCAGAAATTGGCAAAAAAGTCACTTCATCACTATGGCAGTTATTATCACAACATGTTCTCTTACGGCACAAGCTTCTGCATATTCACAAAAAGACATTAAAAGCTGCCATTCTGTAGCATTCGCAATCATTTTTAATACTAAAACAAAATGGGGTGGGGGAGGGGGAATCAGTATCAGATGGAGGACAACTATTACGGAATTGTCCTCACTGTGGGAGGGGAGGGGACCAGCTACTGACCATGTATCTTTCATTAATAAACTGGCAACTTTTAAGGTCAAAATTGCATAGATCATTCTTCTTTAACCTGAAACTGTTTAAAGTGTCATTTTGACAAAGTGACTTTTAGAAAATATATAGCATGCCTTTGTTATGCGGATGAGACATAATCTGACCATGAGACTATCAGACACAATCATGCCGGATGTCAATGTGTATGACCACCTGAGATAAAGACCCTGACACTGCCTTGGGCCATCAGAGAGTTTAGAAACAGCTGGTTCAGTAAAGTAAGCATAGATTCAGACAGTGCGCACTTTTAACTGAGAGGCTAAAAATATTCTTTCTTTAAAAGCAAGAAAAGGAAAAAAAGAACCCAGCTTTATTAAGAACAAAATGTAAGCTAAACAACCATCACAGCTGAGTCCTGAATATCTGGAAGCAGGAAAGTCCCTTTCTAAGCCTCCTGACCTCAGGTGCCATGATGTGAGACTCAAGAGGACATCACTGGTGCGGGGAGGAAATGAAGATGCAGGAATATGAAGGGCTTCTGAGAGGGTTATCAACAACACTCCTAGTGAAGCGACTCATCATGGAAGCTGTGTTGGGGTCATGATGATGCTTGAGCAGAGAGGGCTGGTGGTGTGGATGCCTCGCATTCTGAGCTGGGAAGTGAGATGTGTGCCTTGCCTAGCTCTTAGGACAACTTAATCTTAGGACAATTTAATCACCAGCTAGAAAAGCATCTGAGGTTATTGAAAGTGCTGTTTACTTCGGATGCCTTTGAAGTGATAAGAATAGGAGGAAGAATGTGTCTGAGCGGAGTTCCCTTTTATTGCAGTCTCACTAACATTTCACTTGGTGTTGCAGCTGGAGACATGTGGGAGGCTGTGACTGAGGTAGAAGGAATTCAACATAATGGAAGACTGCAAGATGGCCTCAGGAAAAGTGCAAAGCCTGGGGGTGGGGGTGAAGGAGGGCAGGATGACAGCATTCATGAGGAAGGCAGAGTGCTCAGCACACAGAAGCCCAGTCACTGCAGGCACACGACAATGTGCCCCCCTAGTTTGCTCTGAGCGCCTGGGTTATGCTTTCAAATGAAAATAATCCTGATGGAGGGGGAGCTGCCATTTCCTGGTGAGATCCCTTTTAGAGTATTTGGGCAACAATATTGGCTGGTGACATTCTTCCTCCAGCCTTTTGCCCTGCATGGCAAGATACTACTGTTGATACACATGTTCATTCACAGCTTTCTTTTATCAAAAACACTTTCAGGGAATATCAACACACTTGTTTAACTTCCTTACATTCCTCAAAGGGATTTCTAACCAAGCCCCTTCACACAATCAGACAACATCTAAGTGGCTATTCTGACTGAATGGGGTGAAATGGTCTTGCAGACCTGTTCTGCATTGCGACTTCACCCCTACGTCCCCTTTAGGATGGCCTGAGACACAAGGAACCACATTTTCCAGCTGACAGGCACCCCCGGGTACTTGCATTAAAAAGTGAAAAATGTATGATATCAAAATATAAAATGATTTTACAATGACTGAGAATACCAGGAATTTACACAGACTCACAATGACCATGTCATGTGGGAAATAGTTTGATATGAGCTGTTTGTGTAGTAACCCTCTCTTAGAACCTAAACTGGTTTTTGATTTTTGGTTTGTTTTTTTTTAAATAAAAGTTTGATGATTTATCACTGGTTTACAACAGTATACAATTTTGAGAGTTTGGTTTCACACCTTGATATGTGTATTTCAAAATGAGTCATCAACTGAACTGTCCAACAAAAAACTAGGATGAGGATTACCAAAACAAAAATTTCCATGTGAGACTATTCAATATTCTGAAGTGTACTTTAAATCTGCATTCAGTTTCAGCACAAAAGGACATTAGGAGTATATATAATTTCTCGCATGTGAATAATCTCATCCACTCCAGAAAGTCATGTCTAAATTGGGTCAGGTTTCCGAAACTGTAGGTTTCTTGGAGGATTAAGGTCATCTCTTATATCGGCCTGAAGTGAAATCCTGTTGCCCTCACAGCTTGGCAAGTTTAGCTAGGAAACACTAGGTGGCAGCAAAAGTTTAGCATATGAGCCCTGAGTCCTGCAAGTCCCCAACTTGGATGTGAAATGTCTTCACTTTAAGCAGAGAACACATAAGAACTTTCCCATCTTAAAATTCAAGTTAACTTTGAACCAATCAGGTAGTAGCACTGGGAAGCTAATTAATGTATCACAGAGGCACTGAGGGTCTGCTCTGTACTGCCTGTGGGGATTAAGGCCCGATGGGCTGTGCTGTCTTACCTGACGTACTGGAACGCCCTCGTCTGAGACCCGGACCCGTACACCTAGGAGGGAAACAACAATTAGGCCTCCCAAGAAAACACACCACAGCTAGAAAGGCATCAGAGGCACAGACTGACCTCAAAGCTGATGCTGAAGAAGCAAGGACACTACAACTCACACTCTGTACTTGAAAATCACACCCAAACAGTGGGAGGCTGCCAGAGACCTGGGAGCGCATGTTCAAGTGTGTGCATGTATATAAAGACTTTCCTTAGAAGATAGCACCCAAAAGCTTCAACTTCAGTGAGTCTTACAATGCATCAGGCACTGTATTTGGTTCTGAGGGCTGTGTTCTCCAAGTTCATCAGGATGACAGATTCACAGACAAACAGGAAGCAATTCACCTAACCAGGGTCCTCCACTCTGGTGCCCATCAGACCAGGGACTCTGAGCAAGGGTGGACACCAGCAGTTTTACAGCTCTCTGGCCAGGTGACTCTACTGTACTGTACAGCCAACGCTGAAAACACTCAAGAGATTCTAGATAAGAAACAGGTAGCAGAAAAGGAGAGGCTAGGAGTCTTCTGCTACATGTGGGCCCACTGTTAATGTTTTCATGTCACACATGCCCTGGTGGTTTCTCCCCCAACTGCCCCTCTCACAGTCCAATAACCTCCCTCATCTACTTCCTACCTAGCAAAGTGATACTCAACTTTTAGAGGCCAGCTCAGATGTATCTCCATATGGGTCCTTCTCTGGCACCCCAAGGACAGAAAAAAGGATCTGCCCACTGTCCTCGTGACCCTTCCCTAATCTGCACTCAGGTGAGCCTGCTTTGCTGACAGGAAGCAGTTTGACTCATCTCTGCCTTGCTCCAGTTCAGCACCATCCAAGGTGCTCAAAGAATATGCTCAATAGTAACTTCGTGAGTGCTCAGCTTCTATCACTTCATTAGAAAGAGTTGCTCCAACAAGAGATGACACAGAAGGCTCTGATTCTCCCAACACCACCATCACAGAAAACCAAAGAGCCAATCCAGTTTCTGTTTGTTTGCGTGCAGTGGAGAGAAGTAGGCATCACCTACCAAGAGAGCCTGATCTCCAAGTCCACCTGTACCACTACCACCACCTGAGGGCAAAGAAGAGTGGCCACCAGCTCTGTGGACAGCGCCGGTTTATGCTTGTCCACCACCTCACCTGCTTCTATGGAACCCAGGGCTCATCCCACCAGATTTGAAAGGAAATTAAGGAAAAGGTTAGACAAGAGAAGTCTGCCTCAGGCAACCCCTGAAGCCTTTTCTGTGCTTTTATTTTTCACTAAAGCTGGTTTAAAAGATGCTTTGGTTATCTTAGAAAGCATTTACATATGCCAATGTCTAGGTGTTTCCCACTTATCCAGGTAGGTTATGTTCTTGAGTAGAAGGCCCCAACTGAGAAGAGCAAAGAAGGTGTACATACCATACTGATTTGTGGAGCATTCTATCTGCAAGACATTAACTATATCAACAAATGTCAGGAAAGGAAAACTGAGGCCCCTGAGAAGCTGCCCTTACTTTCTTGACAGCTTTATGTGAACCAACTCCCTGACCTCAGTGACTGAAGGATTCATTTGGATGAGTATAGAAGGGAAACTTGGGGCTGATTAGTACAAGACCTGTCTAATACTGCGCCACCAGTTCAGTAGGTCACACTTGTATTTTTTTCTTAACCTTATTCTAGAAATGAGGCCACAGATGCTCAGAATGCTGGGGTAACCTGAATCCAACAGAATAAACCTGCCCTAACCACAAGTCAGGATTCTTTCTATCAGACTGCATGGAAAAGTGTCAGAAATACTTGTCATTTTAAGTGCCAGCTATAGCTGAGACTGGCACTGGGTCACTCTCCCATCTTATTGTCACCAGGTTTAGACAAGAATCATCTACTCATGTCACAATGCACATGGGGTAGGTGTGTGCCATGCAGCTGTATTTCTGTGTGTCTGCAACTATCTGCTGTTCTCAGGTTTGCCTAGTTGAACCTGAGGGTAAACACACCCCTGAGTCCATTATATTTGCATATTTCCAATGTACTCAATGAGGGTCACTGCAACTTTGTAATTCTGCTGCATTTTACTTTCTGTAGTATAGCTTACCTTTCATCTGTATCTAGGTTTAAGTTAGTCTCCCAATACCATCATCTTAGTATTTTCAATACTTATAATTCAAATAATTGTCATTTTTTGTGTGCTCAGTTTGAGAACATCAAGTGAAAAAGAGGTGTGTGTATGAAAGAGAAGATTCTACATCATCTCCACAATTCAAGGTTCACCCCCTCGGCCTGGAGAATATACTTGGAGCCCCCATGCAAAGACCTTCCCCCCTGTAATAACATGCACAAGGGTGAAGCCAGGTTTCCTTTGTGGTGCTAGCACACAGTAGATGCACAGCAGAAACCAGGAAAGGAACGTGGCACCAAAGCTGAGGCGGGTACCCTGGGGCCCACATGCCCGATGTTCCTCTAACACAATGAAAGGTGCTCTCCTGGCACCTTTGGTTTCACATCTTCAGATAGAGGTGATGCCAGCAGTCTCAGGGCTAATTATTAAGGGTTGTGTGAAGGTCAAAAGTGCATGGTGACTTGGGAATTACCAACAAGGCAATCCATTTGGGGGTGGGGAGGCAGCTGAGAGCAGGGCACACAGCTCCCGATAGGAGAGCAAGCACACTATCCCCATGTGCCTCAGATGCTGGACTTGTCTCCCAAAACAAAGGCCTGAAGTTAGAAATCACAGTACCACAGTGTCTGTACAAAGGATACATAAAATGTTGAATTTAGACTCAAAAAAATATGGTTTCCCCCAAATTTCCCTTTGCAAAAACAGCAAGGTTTTTCAGATGACATAGATCTGAACTCACACCCAATCTACAACATCTAGGCTGACTGGGAAAATTCATCTCCATGAAATTCTATTCTTTTCTGCAAACTAAGTCACAGCCAAATTGGCGATACAGAATGGACCACACCATGACTCTGTATATATGTTTATGTGCATGCATATTCAGGGAAAATGCAACTGTAAGCCAAGTCTCTTTAAACTAAACACAAAGTCAGCTCCCCACTTGAACCACACTCAACTATTTTCTGAACGGAAACGAGAACACACTCCAAACTTCTATGTGATTCAACATATCCATGCCATACACGGTTAGCCTATCAGACATCTGATATAATCGTGACTCAAGCCATGCCCAAGGAGGACATCTGCTGAGGAATATGACAAAAAACAGCTTCAGAAAGAAGCATTTGGAAGGCAAGTGGTCATATTAGCCCAGCTTGGAAAAGGGAAAATAAGAGATGGAGCAGTTCCAACTGCCGATGAGAGTGCTCAACCTTAGAAATGACAGAAAGGATGAAAAATTAGGTTCTTCATCAAGTACTCATGGGACCGAGAGCTCTGTTGAGGAGAGCAGACAAACACATCGAAAGGCCTCCCTGAGGATGCCTGCCTCCTGTCACTACAGGCGTCGCAGAGAAGCCGAGTTCCTCCTGCTGCCGGCTCAGAGCTTGCACAGCGTGAGGACAGCACGTGAGTTATGACCCTCTGGCCACAATAGGGGCATTCTTTGCATGACCCAGGGACTTGCTCCTCACCTGGCACTCCAGGCCCTGGCTGCTGCCCAGGAAGCAATAGATCAAGCAGTTGTTTCTTGGAAGGTTTTTAACAGCTTAGGTGGCAAAAAAGAGCAGCCCTGCTCTCTTGGTGTGAGGAGAGCTACAGCAACAGTGGCAACAGTGGCAAAAGAAGCACCTTTCCCTGAAGGAGAGGAGTTCTCAACGAAGCAGCTGGACTGAGGGCATCCAGGAAAGAGCATCTCAGGACCCAAACAGCAGGCAGAGGGAAGAAAGAATCAGAGCATACTAACACCATGACTGCTGGCTTCCAGGAAACAAGTCACTGAATGACCTGTGCTCATTATAAAGGAAAGTGTCCCTATAAAGCCAGTCACTAAGTCAACCCACGTTATCATATGCCAAAAGCTGGGGACACAGCAGTGAAACACACAAAGTTCCTGACTTCAAAGAGAGAACATTCCAGAGGAGTCTGGGTGTTGGAAAATTTACATTTCACTTAGGGCAATGAAAACAGTAAGAAGCATGGGAAAGAAGGCAGCGTAGATGTAGATCGAGTGAGAGCATTTCCTCTCGCAGTCTCCTGGAGGGATGGTCATGCCCTAGGGATCTCCTAGAAGAAAGGCACTCACTGGACAGATAAGAGCAAAGCACCTATCTGCAGAACAGATGAGGAGGAAGGGCTGCAACTGCAGGGTGGGGAGGGCTGTGCATTATGCTCTCAGGACATGAAAAGCCTTCCTGTTTCTGACTTTTCCAATAAAGGGCTCCCTTTGGCTGCTGGGACGAGAGCTTCTGACAGGGAGGGTGAGGGTGGTTAGAAGGCCTGGAAATTAACTACAGCAGGACAGTGGTGTGGAATAGGAAGCAGCAGGAAGGGCTGGGGTTTGGATCCACAAGGAATATGGCCAGTAGGATGTGCTGGTGCAGAGAATGTATGGTGCCCCATTGCATGCCCATACACAGGCACTGAGGCATAAAGCCAGTACTCAAAGCAGGGAGGTGGGTAAGGAAGGCCTGGGGTACTCACTTCAATTCTGTAAAGTGTGATAAAACCAATCTACAAAATGTGGTTTGCAATCACAAGTCAAAGAATGAAACTAAACCACCATCTTATACCACAGATAAAAATTAATTCAAAATGTATTTAAAACTTGAACGTAAGACCCAAATTGCATGTATAAAGCACACACAAAAAACAGGAGACATTTTCCTTAGCATCAGTCTCAGAGATGTGTTTAGGAACTTGACTCCCATCAACAAGAGAAACAAAAGTGAAATAAACAAATTGGATTCATGCCTCTAAAAAGCTTTTGCACAGTGAAAGAAAACTACCATCCTACGGGAAAAGGGAACCTACTCACATATCTGAGTAGTGGGTTAATACCCTAAATATACAAAGACCTGATAAAGTTCAACAACAACAACAACAAAAAAGCAACCGATTAAAAAAAAAAATGGGTAGAAACTCTGAATAGACACTTCTCCAAAGGCACAGAGACTGCCAATAAACACAGCAATACAAGGTCAACGATAAGAGACAAAAGAATGCTCACCTCTTATTATCTGGGGACTGTAAATCAAAGTTACAATGTGTTATCAACTCCAAACCTGCCAGAATGACTAGTATCAGTAGGACAAAGATGATAAGTGTTTGCCAAGAAGTAGAAAAAAAGGGAACCCTTGACCCTTGCACACTGCTGGTAGAAAAGTTGGTACAGTTGTTATGGAAAACAGTATAGAGACTCCTCAAAAAGTTTAAAAATAGAAATCCCATATGATTAGTTTCCTGATTCTGGATATTTATGCAAAGAATATGAAAATACTAATTTAAAGAGACATATGCATCCTCATTTTCAACACAGCATTTTTTAGCCAAGAGCTGTAAACAACTTAAATGCCCATCAATGGAAATAAAGTGATGAAACCCTGCCATTTGCAACAACATGATGGAAGATGCTAAGTGAAATAAGTTATGTGGATATAGACAAAAACATTGTGATTTCATTCAAACGTAAAAGATAAGCAAAAATAATGAAAACAAACAAACAAGCAAACCCAGACTGTAAAGAAAGAAGAGTGATTGCCAGGAGAGCAGGAGGTGGGTAGACCAGAAAAAGTGCCAATTGTGAGGTAATGGATGGAAACTAGACTTCTGGTGGTGGGGGAATAAAATGTAGTATAAAGCTGATGTTGATTTATAATGCTGGCCCCTGAAACCTGTAGTGTTATAAACCAGTATGACATCAAGTAAAACACTTTTTAAAAACAAAATCGCGTCTTGCTCTGGGAGAACCATAGCATTTTGTTACTGGTTAACCTTTTTGTTCTAAATTAAACTGCAGCAGAAATAACGTGCAAAGAGTTGAATACCACAGAGGACAGTCATATAAAAGAGAAAGGCATCAAACTAAGCAGTTACCTAATCTTTATGGGGTGATTACACAACCTGCACACAGCATTTATTCTGAATATTAAATGAACTAACAGACATCATGATTATAAGATAGGAAACAGAACACTAACACCCTCTACTGAGAGAGAAAGAGAGAGAGAGAGAAAGGAGGGAGGGAGGCAGGGATGGAAGAATAAATGCATGTGTAAATGAATGTTAATGGGCATACAGCTATAACCTTTTTCCCTGAAACATACTCTGTTGGTAAGTAAACCATCCCAGAGAACTTTCAGAGTAAGAGGACAATTTGGTCTTTTGGCTACATATCAAACATGAGCTTGAAAGGATCATTGAATGCCAGGCTGAAAAGAAACAGGGGTAGACAGGCAGGAATAGGAATGGGGAAGGCAGGAAGGAAGAGGACAGCACTGATTCAGGAAAACAGAAAATCCAACCAAACTTAATTAACCCTACAGGAACAGGCCCCAGAGAAAATGGAGCACCGAGGATGAGCAGTCTACTCTGAGCCCAAGAGGGTGTCATAGGGGGCAGTGAGCAGCTGGCCCTCACCCCTTGCTGGATACTCAAACCAATGACCTAGACAGTCAGGCTCCAGAAGCCTGGTGGCTGAGAGCAACAGGCAGATAAAGAAGTATATAAGACGGCCAAGAAAACTGCCAAGACTTATTTACACATCTCTACCTCTGGGCAACCTGCAATGCACAAACTATGGAGCCTCCTGGCTCCACCCAGGGGACTGAGAGAACCGCGCGCGGTTTCTGAGGCAGGCCAACACCCGCCTTCGGGGATCAGCAGTGAATGACAGCGGCAGCCTCACGCTAGATTATGTGTGGGTTCCAGACACAAGGGGGCGCAGTTACATCCTTAGGTCTAATCTCAAATCCTCAATTACATCTCAGAATCCCCCCACCCTCTGCACACAGTGGTCATCCCTACCACCACCTGGTGGGCTCCAGATCCTACAGCACTTACTGTGAGGGGCTCCCCCTGCAGCGCCTGCAGGATGAAGTTGCTGACCACGCGCCCGTCGTTCATGTGCATGCGCGGCCCAAAGGTGTTGAAGATCCGAGCCACGCGCACTTCCACGCCTTCCTGGGGCGGAGAGAAGAGAAGGAAGAAGTGTTTCACTATGCCTGCACGTGTGCATGTCCAGCGTCCTGCCCATGAACAGGGCAGAAACACTCTGCCTTTCATTTCGGAATGAAGTGGACTTTCTGTTTGATGATGCAGTGTGCTCGCTGGAAACAAATTACGAGACCACACACACAAAGTCACAGCAAAATCAAATGTGGGGGCAGAAAAAAGCCAAACATCCCAGATCTTACAGGACCCCAACATTAAGGCTCTGCCAGAGTCTGTGAAACCTTTAAATAGTGGAAGGGAAGTGTTTACAGAATGTTTTCCCCAGTTAATAAATATTTTTCTAAATGGATCATGCGGTGCATACACTTTACTTTTCTCTACTTCATATTTTGTGTAAATTTATCACTCAACAGGGATTTAAATGATGAATGTTTAAGAGACGATTTGAAGGAAAGTACACTGTATCTGGGAAAAGAGGGACTTCGAAGGATTCCTGAAGAACTTGTATTATATTATCCCTCCCATCTGTTCTACTGAAAAACTAATCTCTTAGTGAAAAACTAAAACCAATCTAACACTCAATATGAGCTCTTTGCTAAGTGGCCTCAGCTAAAACCTAAACATACCAAATCATACCAACACTGTTGAAAAAGACTACCTCTACATGTTGAGCTTGAAGACATTCTTTTTCTCCTATGTATGTTTTATATGTTCTACTTTTATTACAATAAACATGTATTATGTCTGTAACTAAGAAAAGCATATTTTCAAATATGTAATCTGGAAAAGTATATTTTTTAATATACTTCCATGATCTACTTATAGACTGCTTTTCCATGGATTAAAAAAAATAAGCATTTTTATCTCAAACTAAATTAGTGGACTCTCCACCACATACATGTTTCTAATTTGACTGATCCATGCACTTCTGACTCCTGAAGCAGGCAAGATAGGAGTGTGAGGCCCTGGGGTCCATGGGTCTCCCCATTCCACGGTCCTTTACCGTCCAGGTCACCCTTTACCCTGTCACATAGTGGGGAACAGGACAGAGTCCCTTACAGGGCATTAAAATCCCTGCATAAGCCTCAGCCCAGGCCCAGAGGTGATGAGCATTATGTGCTCCTTGCTACAATTAGTCCAGACACGTCTTTCCTTATCCAACTGCCTCAGATCTGGCACAGCCTGGACAGGGCCTGAGCTAAAGGGCTTACCACTCTACACAGAATTTCTCTACCTACAAGGTGAGCTGAAAGTGAGGAGCTGCAGAGTGCCCAGGGACCACATCAGACATCACAGAAGGTGAAGCCTGGGCAGGCTCACCTATGTCCTATGTCACCTATGTCCCCGGTAAGCCACCACACAGGCAGTCGCCACACGCTCCAGAGTGTGAAAATGGCTGGAGAGCAGGATCTTGCACACAGCGAACTTTGTGGGAACTGGAGCACTTTGTTTTTACTAACTCCTCCCAGCACACACACCAACACTTTCCTATAAATGATGAGTCTCAGGGCTCATGTAGGAGCTACTATTTTAAGTTTATCAATCAATCATCCCTTTTCTCTATTGGACCTACCAGATAAAAAAAGAGGGAAATCGTGGGGGGTACTGGCAGAAATGTTGATCTCAACAGCATATAACTCACATGTATCCACTTACATTTAATTGTTAGAATGGCAAAAGATTCAGAAGCAGGTATATCGCTATATTCTAGAAAAGGGCTCAGCATATTTCCAGTAGTCAAACCCATGTGCCAGGCAGGCAGGGAAGCTTGGAAAGCTCAATGACTGCGTAGAGGTTGCAGTAAATAAAACGCTTTTATTCTTCTGCTCATTCCTTCCCTCAGGAATAAGGGACAATGTGCCATGACAAGGTGCATTCACAGCAAGTTGTAAAGTGGCTGGTCAGCACAGAACAGGCCTCCTACTGTGACTGTGGCTTTATAGCTCTAAATGTGCAGTCTTTCAGCACAACAATTTTTAGGAGCAAATTTAAAACTCATGGCATTGAGACTTTCACTGCGTTTAGATGGAGAGGGGTCAGAAAGAAGGATGAGCCAAATATAACATTATGCCTATGGTTTTTATTATTTTAATGGCTTAAATTGTTACTTTTTATACACATTGACGTACCCTCTCTGAAGGATAAAGATTCATTTCAGTATTAAAACCCATTACATATGGTTAGTGGCTGTATCTTACTCTGAGTAGCTCTAACACAAGACTGGGGGGAGTATGAGTCTTTCATAAAAGATTTTCCTTTTTCCAAAGGATTCTCTGCTGAGTTTCTTGTCATGAACTACCCTAATGAATTCAAAGTAGAATTTTCTTTCCAAGATAAATCTTTGCTACATATAGATATTTTAGCACACTGTCCTTTACATAAAGAGCTTAGCTCTCTTGCATTTTCTTCTAAAGGATGGAATGAAATGAAAGCTGAGGTTGAGGGAAGGGCATTTTTCAAGAATACTTTGAACTTGCTGGAGAGGAATTAAAATGCAGAGTCTCTGTGTTCTAGACTCTGTGATTTTATGAATGTGGGGACTTGTCCAACAAGCTGTGGTTGGTGCTTGGTGTACCCTCACATGTCTTCCCCTCTGGGGTCTGTGGCCCACCCACTGGGCTGGGTCTGCAAAACAGACCACCATTCATAAAACTACAGGGTGGCAGAACAGAAAAAAGAAAACTCAGAAATCATCTAGTCTAGTGGCCTTGAGGGCAAGGTTTTGTTTTCTGGCATGAGACTCCTTGTGAAAAATCAAATAGTTGATAATGTATGTTACATTTCAGTTTAAAAAATTCTAGTAGCTAAAGTAAGTCAAACGGTGAATGGTTAATATTCACATCCTAAAGGTCGAGACCTTGTGGCCTGGACCACCTCGTGTTGGCTTTACTTTCCAACTTTGCCACTTCTTGCTGGATGCCTGCCGGCCCCTCCTAAAAGCTGACAGTGATACTTGCTCCCTCTGGCCTCCCAGCGAGTGTTGGAAACAGTGACTGAGCTGCAATAGATCTAACTCAGCTGCTGCAGAGCTGACACTCCAAACTGACTGTTAGGACTGAAGGAGAGCTGATGGGAAGTTTGCCAGGCAACCCTCCCACCCCATATACACCCCCATTTCCCTCGCTTGATCCTGTGTGTGGTCTTCTCCCTCGGCCACAACCCAGAGTGATGTGAGACTTTGCAGCACCTTCAAGAACCTTGCTGGGTGCTCCATGGAAAGTGCAAACCTCCAGTCTATGATGGCCACACTCTGGTGGGGAGGAATCCGACCTCATCAGAATGTGTCTCTAAGAACGGTGGGGGACTGTGTGGCCCAGTCCTCAGGGCCCCTGCATCTCTTGCTCTGGATCTGTGGGCACTAGTCAGGGTAGAGAAGAGTGGGAAAGCAGACTATTCCGGATACTGTCTCTGAGGCATTTGTGGGTCCCCCTCTCCTTGGGTAAACATCCTAGCTGCACAATGGAAGGTGCTGGTCCCCTCCTGGGCAGGATCCATGCCCTCTAAGCACCGCTGCTCTGTTTTATGGGTAAAAGATGGTGGGCAGGAGCTTGGAACGGTGCTCTCCAAGCAATAGTTGCATTTTAAAAGTGAAACAGAGGGAAAGCCCAACCAATCCCTGCTGGTGACATTTCTGTCCAGGGAAGAGAGGAATCTCCTTGGTTTTCCTGGGATCATCACTTGCTGACCAGCCATGCCTGTTGCTAACTACATCTCAGACTGACTTACCCAGCCCCCAGTCCTCTGGGCTACTCCAGAGGAAAGAAGGATGCAGCCTGATGCCAGTTTCCCAGTCTGAGCCATATTTACTACAGCCCAGTCACTGTTTTCAAAGCCCAGTTACTAAGTTGGTCTACAAGCTGTTTCTCATTGTTGCCATGTACTTGCCCATGAGGCACTCTGAGGATCATTCTCCGAAATTTCTACTAGTTTTATGATGAACAAACTTGCAGGAGCTCTTAGTCTTTGGTAAAATCCTGATGCCTGGAGTCACAGTGCGTGACAAAACCATAAACACAGAGTAAAGACACAGTTCTCTTCCCAAAGCACTGGGGTATGTTGCCTGCATGCACAGGCCCTGAGTCTCACCTGGCTGGGAGCTCTGGGGAACTGGCTGAACTGGGGTGACAGATGGCGGCTGAATGTGAGTCAGGGGTTAGGGTTAGTGCAGGTGTCAGTGCACTGGTCCGTCAGAGGAGGGGTTCCCTGAAAAGAGACAGGGTGCCCTAGCAGGCTCTCTCTGCCTAGGGCCTCACAGGATTCCAAGGGTGAACAGGGTTCCAAGAATGAGCATGTCAGGTGGCTGAAAGAAGTGGAAGCTGAACGCTGAACGGGGAGGCTTTTTACATCCTGTTGCATCCTTCAGAGAAAAGAGCACACAAACTCTGGGAGAAGCCTGTGCAAGAGGAGAACAGGTCTCAGCTGGAGAAACCTTGGTTACATTTATTTTGGGAGCTCATGTTGTTGGTGTATGCCTGCTTGAAGCTGAGGTTTGCTGAGAAGTATGAGAATGTCTCAAGGAGAGAGTTGTCCTATGTTGCCTGAGGGAATGGGTTCAAAAGGGAAAATGTGCTATTTTCCAAAAGGCCATTCTCAAACTTAACATCACAACAGAAGGCAATCTATCCATTATTCTCACAGTGAGAAACCAGTGTTCCAATGAGTAGTACACTTAACTGGAATGCAGATTCAACTTTCCTAGCCAAATAACAACTCTCAGTGTAAAGTGAAAGACATTCTCCAAAACAATTCCAATATTCCTACACCTGGGCTGGACACACGGATGCAACAAGGATTAGAAATGTAACCCTAGCTAGTGTCTCAATATGTACAAGTTTCTGGCACACAGTCACTGTTCAATAAATGCTGGCTACAGTAACTAGACTATAATCTACCAGTTCATACCTTAGTATAATATGTATGCTTACATTCATTTAATAAAATCTGAAAGTTAAAAAAAAAAAATCTATTTGCCCACCAGTTTCACCTATGTAAAAATCACTAAGAAATACTACCCAAGACTAAAAGAAGAAGAAAATAACTGAGACCCATAATGCACTGCAAGCTTGTTTTGTGATAAAATGCAATTACATGCTCCACAGGGACACAAATTCATTTTGTTAAGTGCCAACATACATACAAGTAGTTTGCTCTGCACCTGGGGGACCATCTGGTTTCGGGTCAAGATATTCTGGGCTCAAAAATGATAAAGGGATGACCTTTATAAAATTTATTAATTTTTCTTAAAACAAATGATCAAATAATATAAGTGCCTGAAGTAGCTTAAGAAAGTAATTAGTTCTGCTTCTTGCTGAGAAAAGGCAGAATGCCCTCAATACTCTCACCTGTACAAGGTTGTTTTGTGGGTCTTAATATAACCATTTAAAATATAAGGAGATAAAAATCTCTCTTATTTCTCCCCCCCCAAATTTGTCACTTAGGACACTTCAACCGAGCTGTCAGCAACTCAGCCCTGGGTACCCTGAGTGCCTTGCCCCTTGCACACAGCTCCAGGGTGATCTTACAGTCCACCTAGAGGTGAGACCCTTGGCATGAGCACAATGCTCCCAGCCACAGATACTCACAGATCTCTACATTCTGAGAGGATCTCTGCCTATCCTGAAACAACATCCTGTCCACCTTAATTTACCCTTGTGTCCCTTTTTCTATTAGGTCCCTTCCTATAGGCCTCATAATGCTGGTCCACGGATGGACCAGCTCGGACCCTCGTCCACCACCTTGATGGCCCCTGCAGGAAGGACATTGCATCAGCTCCTGCACAGCACTGGGTATGGCCTGCCACCTCCATGTTGGTGGGTTCTTCCTGCTCCAGTGGGTGAGAAACTAACATCAGACACGCAACACTGAATCTGTCAATGGACATGCTGGCCAATGTGTAGGGGCCACAATCCATTGGCAGCCCTGGCACAATGAATAATTTAAAAGCAGGAAATGATAATTAATAAATATAAATACCAATTTCTACAGAAATTCAAAGTAAAGCAATATTAAATTCATTTTTATATCTATTAGATAACTAGAAGTTAAAAAAAATTGCACTTATTTGGAGGTTTTAGGAATAACTACAGTTGAGCAATTATATAAAAAGCCTCCTGCTCAGAGCTATGCAACAGTATTCCAAACTGAAAAATTTATCTCCCAGAGATTATTTTTTAAAATAAGAGATAGACTGGAAAAGCTGCTGGCAATGCTGTTCATTTATAATAGTGAGAAACTGGTTTTCTCCACCACCCACCCTCAGGCCAAATTAATTGTTGCAGCATTCCGTTCCTTGAAAGAACTTTATGTCCGTAGAAACAGACTATCTGCTGTCTACACCCCACCCCCCTCAAACCTAGTCCATTACCTGCTTCATGTAGGCGTAGCACATGGTCTCTGCAACACGTTTGCCTTCATCATAGCAGGCTCGGGGTCCTATTGGATTCACATGGCCCCAGTAATCCTCACTTTGTGGGTGGACTTCAGGATCTGTGAGTAGGAGGAAATGAGAACATGTTTTTATCTTCCTCTTTACTCAAGTCGACAGGCATTATGAACCATGAATATTTATGAAGCAAAAAGGAGCTTTGCAAAAAAGGGAGCTGATGTAAATGTTTATGAGGGACATTTATAAAGAGGGAACTTCAGTATTCCATACATAGTACAAACCCTAATTTCCGGAGAGGGGGCACGGTCTTCTTAGCGATCATATTAAATAATGATGGTATTTTACAGGGGGGAAATGAATTAAAAGATCAAAATTCTCTTAATTTTAAGTCTCTCTCTCTCATAAAATGTTAACTTTTAAACGATTATACAAAACATAATTATATATCATCTCTATGAAGAGACATACTGTTCAATTTTGTATTTCTACATAGACAAATTTTACATAAGGTATAATCATATCTTATAAATATAAGTATGTTTGCTGAAATAGTTTTAGAGCAATTCTGTAGAACACAATGACTTTTACATGTGCCATCACCAGAACAAAGCTGAGGCCCTCAGTGAGATAAGCAGACCTCGTCTATGGCCTGTGGAAGGAGGGGCATGTCTGACAGCAAAGAGCTACTTGTTCTATTTCCCAATTCCTGTTTTTCTAGTGTATAAATCAATCAGGTCTTACATTCTATTTCCCAATTCCAATCTTTCTGGGGTATAAATCAATCATGTCTTAAGACTTATCAGGGGAGTAGTCTATAAAGAAACCTAGCAACATATTTATTTCTAACATAAGCATATCTTTGGAGTATGAGTGAATAGCTAATTTATCTGAAACATCAGAAATTTTATACAGCATGTATAAAGTGTAGGGATCCTTGCCAAAAAAGTTAGACGAGGCACAGGAACTCCATGTTATAAATTCATTTCAGGTTTATCTGGAAGTAAAGTCTGACTCTGACTCATGGTACAATGGAACCAGCCAGGGACGTGCACATGAACACACAGAACACTCTCTGTGTGGTGCCAGGAGCACGGGGCACACTCAGACTTCCACCTGCTGCTATGATTTAAAGTTCCCTAACAAGGAGCAAAGCTTTCACTGCATGATGAGAGAAAAGATCTAAGGCCAAAAATACGACCTGAGAGAAGAAAACCGATCGCTTAAATTCACACAGAAATAACCAGCAGTTAACATCAGACCTTTCCTGGGGGTTTCAGACAACAGCCAGGCAAGCCAACTCTAGGAAAGACAGTCATATATTTGGTAAAGGTTGAGGAAAAAAAACTAGTCTGTTCACACTCCACCTTCCGACTGACACCACCTGGGTTAAAAATACCCAGGATGCTTGAGGTTCCTGACACAGCTTTCCAAAAGCTCCCTCAAAAATACTTTGAGGGGTAAAAAAAGGTGGAAAATTATGTTATTACAAAAGTTTCAGAATCAAAATTGATTACTAATCAGTCTCATCCTTTTAGGATTTTGAGAGAACAGTTGACCAAATAAACATGCACAAAAGATCAGGGTAGAAAAACTAGTAGTTTCCTAGAGTTTCACGAAAACATTATTCAAGAATCTAAAGCTATTGGCAGGTATGTGGGTAATATATTAGGTGGCGGGCAATGTCACTGTGCCCTGGATGGGTAACAGGGGTACTTGATATCAGAGAGACATTTCAAAAAGATTTAGCCTGCTGGACTACACACCAACACCCCTCTGTGATCTCAGAAGCTCATGGGAGGGACCAAAGAGAATCACCGAGCTCTGAGGGGAACCTGCTGATACTCTGTTGAGATAGATTAGGGAACCAGAGGGCAGGGGGGCATGCAAAGTCCACTCAACTACTCCAAAAGCAAGTGGGTCAGTAGGTGGGAAGCCCTTGAAGCAACCAGAATTTCAATGAGGCAGATGGCACTCTATTTCTTTGCAGGGATTATAAAGAATAGAAACTGCTGCTGGCACAATTTCTCTGATTTTTTTTTTTTTTTTCATCTAGTTTCCTTTCATTTTAAAAATGCACCTGTCCCTGTCTGGTCCTTTCATTTCCTCATTTCTCCTTCTTGGAATGTGCAGTAGACAAGCCACTTCAGTCCAAGTTTGGCTTCTGCTACATTCACCACGCAGTTCCCCACATCCCAGCTCCCAGCGGTCTGGGGCTGCACAGAAGGCACAGTGAACTGAAACTGCAGCCTCCTCCTCCCTGCTCCCAAGGCTCATACTTCCTGGGCCTGCCAGGGGATGAAGCACTGACGACTAGAAAACAGGTTCCTGCATTTTCAGGCACTATCTACTGAGGAATCTGCCCCGCAGAAGTCACAGTGTAACAGGGGAGGCACAGAGAGGTCTCCTCGAGTCACAGGCTTTAAAGACTTAATACCACATTCCTGGCCAGTCAGCTTGCAACCCGCATCACTGTTGCCAGATAACCTGGGAAGACATCCCTAATGTATCTGATTTCTGGGACACTTTCAGAGAATGATAAAAAAATTTTAAGTAGATTTGAAAATGATGAGTTATTACTGGCGAGTTGACACAGTCTTGTGGAGGCCTTGGCAGGAAAAATCGGGCTATCCCACCCAGGGAGGGCGTATGAAGACCAGGGTGCTGAGCGGGAAGCCTGACTGGTGAACAATGGGCTAGGAGGAGCAAGCTGGGCCTCCTCAGAAGTGGAGCTGAGCACTCACTTTTGATTCCCTCTTCAATTACGACAGCCCAAAGGGGGCAAGCACCACCCAGTACCATCCGTCCCACTCACCTCCATACACCTCTGAGGTAGAGGCCAGGAGCAGGCGAGCACCCACTCTTTTTGCCAGCCCTATAAAAAGCAAAGATATGATAAAAGTGTCAATTCAGGAAACAAGGAAAATACATACACGTATTTTTGTGGTGAATTTATTTCTTAGTTATTAATGGTATCCAATCATCCATGCACTTCAATTAGTCCTTCTCACTGCACACCCACTTTGGAACCAAAATACAAACAGAAACAGTGACATAAACACAAACGAGGGCAAGAAAGCAAAGTATTTGTTTGTATAGTTAAAATAATTATAAACTACACAGGGACTAAAGGAGATTCTGCTGGTTTGAAAGACATGGTTTGAGTGGTGGATTCATGAAGTCTTTGTCCCAACGTATCACCCATTATTATTAGGCAACTCCAACCTGGTAGATAGAAGGCAAGGCCCTTTGCACCTCCTCTTCAACTAGTTCCCCCACACAGCCCACTTAGTGCTTCCTCACTCAACACACTCTCAACACACTCTCTGGAATCTTCTGGTGATGTCCCTATCTGTGTACCTCAGTCTCTTCTCTATCTCCTATAAGGTTTAAGTAGCAACCTTCTCCAAAGCACTTAACCACAGTCCTCCATTCAGCTCGGAAGCCTTTCCCACATTTACTCCTTGCGTATAAAATGGAATAGAACCATATTGTCACTCATGTATGCAAAGTCCTGCGAACACATTTGCAGATTCCAAATGGACAGTCAGCTCATCAGACTGAGGCTACCAATCTCACAGACCTGCCTCCTTCTGAGCCCACTTCACTCCCACAGAAGTCTGTGAGGGGGAGTGATGTACCCCCACATCAAAAGTAAGGATCCTGGGACTTTTAAAATGTTTTATTTTGAGAGAGTTATAAATTCAAATGCAGTTACAAGAAGTAACTCAGAGCAATTCCATGTACTCTCACCCAGCTCCCCAGTGGTAAAATCCAGGAAAATCATGCCATGATTTTATTGCACCAGGAGACCAACATGATTACAGATGAGACTCAGGACTTGTCCTGCACCACCAGCACCCTCCTGCATGAAGCCAGGTGCTTATCAGGCTCCCGCAGCACCCAGGTATTTGTGCTGACAACTGGATAAAGTGGTTTCATCGGAAAGAATCCCAGCAAGGGGGTGAGGAAGCCAGAGGCTAAGTCCTGCATGGAAGGAGTTGGAAAAGCTTCAGTTTTTCTCCTCTCCAATGTGATATGAGCATGACAATTCCTCTCTGTTTAGAATATACTTGGGTCTCTTTCTGGTCTAGATCAAGTCCTTCCTTCAGCTTTCATCCATGTGATTCCAAGAGGCAGTTTACACTTCCTCAGGCCACCAGATCCAACCTCATCTTTCAAGTCAGGCTCACTAGTCACTTCTGCCTCAAACACAGCATTTCACTGGTTCCTCTCTTCTGAACCTTCCTCTTCCTCCTTGGGATCACTGGTGCCTGTGACCCTCTGGCGCCTCCCTGTTGGCTGTGACATTCTCTGGCAGAAGTGCTGAGAACAGCCCTCATCTCAGTGTCCCTTCTACAGCAGACAGGGTGGTGCCTTGGGCACAGTGATCATTGCCCTCACAGGCAGAATGAATGGTATCTTTTTAAGCATCGTGTGCTAAATAGCTTTTTCCCTAGTCTATCTAGTTTTAGTACAAAGGAGGAGCTGGGGAATTGGAGAGAGAATCAGGAAAGTGGAAGGGAGTCTGTGGTGAAAGAACAGGCATCAGATGCCACCACACCCTACCTCTAAGCAGAGGCGGGAGCTCTCTGTCTTGTCTGGTGAGCAGGACAGTGGAGGCAGCAAGGACAAATGCCCTTTGCAGATCAGGAGAATGGATCACTATATTTCACACAGAGACAAAGTCTCCAAAATGTTCAGTCAGAGAAACCTGCACACCAATCTCCCGCTGCCCTTTCAAGTTCCTTGTCACCACACAGTTCAGATTAAAATTTAGTGCTGTATCTCTCCAATCCATTTATAGAACCTGTTTAAAATGTTCCCGTAATTAAGTTCAATTTTCACTTGACATTTTAACAAGTGGTTCCTTTCTTCCACTTTACAACTAATCAAAGCCTCTCGCTTTTCTGTAGCTGGGCCAAACAGCAGCCAACCTCGAATTTGAAGCATTAAAACACGCCTGTCAGCCACAGTCGTGAATTTAAGTTGTTTGTGAACACACACAGGTGGCTACTTCCACGAGGGCAGTTCAGTTCAGAGTCAGGTTCTCAGTTTTAACAATCATGAAGACAGCTCCCCACCCACTCTCTCCACTACTGACAACCCATGTGTGCACAGCAACTCACTTAGTAAGGTTCAGTTACAAGGCCTCTTTTCAATTTGTAGGTGTAAACACAATGTGTGTGTGTGGGGGGGGGAGGAGCTAGGTAGTCACTTGGAAGCACAGGTGTTCATTCCTGACTGGTCTCCACAGGACAAATTTTAATGGCAAATCAAGTCACACTGAAAAACCCCGAAAAGGGATGAGAAAGGGGGTGATGACCAAGATCAAACTCTAACAATAGCAAGTTACTATGCTTGGAAGTATCTAAAATATTCCCAACAACAGTGACAAAAACAGCAAAAACACTCACCTAGCATGTTTAATGTCCCGATTGTGTTTGTCTTCAGTGTCTTGATAGGGTTGTACATGTAGTTTGGAGGAGAGGCTGGAGAGGCCAAGTGATATATTTGATCAACTAAAGGAGACAAAAATGCAAGTAAGCTATTTCAACAAAAACACTTGAAAAAAAAGAAATCTTAAATCCATAGAATCAGGCAGTACGAAAGTGGAGTTTGCATGTCCTTTACTGAATCTATTTGGGATGTATTCTTTTTTTATGGGAATTTATTTTCATTTACCATAGGAAGAGCTTCAAGCAAAAACAGAGAGTCTAGTTATCGGGAACAAATAGAGTCAGTTTACCGGTTCTGTTCATCTCTAATTAGAGTCAATCTGATTACTGGTTGAACGTTTCCTGAGAAGCTCTATCTATCTCAGGGTAAAGCATTCAAATCAAATTGAAGTCTGTTTTTTTAGACACAGAGTTAAATATGAACACCTAAAACAATGTGTTTAGTTTGTAGAACAAGCCAGGCATGAAGGCAAAAATATGAGCATATGGGAGAAACTAGTTTTTAATCTTATTTTTACTTATCCCCATTCACAACCAAAATACCCACGCTCCCAGCTGAGGGCCTGGCAGGGTGGTTTTTAAAGACATGCATGTGGACAGTCTGCATGAAGCCCCTCACGAGCAGGCTCACTTTACCACCACCACCTACCCCTGTTTCTCCCAGGTCAGGAGGAACCTACAGCCACACAGCAGAGGTGGTAGGGAGACAAGCCCTCCTTCCAGATAGGTAAGCCAGATATGTCACCCCACTACAGCTACAGGTAAAAGAATAGTAACCACAGAAGAGCATACAGGAGACCTGCAACCCCACTGCCAAGATGAAATCTCCCTTACATACCCCACCACCATTCGAGAACACCTGCAAGCAGAACCCCCCTGGACCTGGTTCCTCCCATTCCCTCACCCTTCAACCATCCCTAGCTGGGGATCATGGCTCTCCTTCAAGGTGACACCACATTAGGTTCTAAGTTTCAAAGGCAACAAAGCAGGCAAACTCAAAAACAACAACAAAACAGAAAGAAACCAGTCCCTGATATGGACTCTCTAATATAATTTTCTCAGAAAATAATTCCCACCAAAAAATGCCAAACCTCCCCATCCACACTTACTTCCAACCCACTCCTGAAAATCTCCTATCATCTCCAGGTCAATGTGAATCAATAAAGTGCCTTCCCAGATCCAGGGCTGTCTCTGACACAACTCCCCCATCCCTGCCCGAAGGAAAGGGGTGGATGACAGGCGGAGGGGTCAGGTTTATACCAATACAGCCCAGGATTCTAAACTGTGAGCACACGTGTCCCTTCATGTGCCCCAATCATCATTCTTTCTAAGAGCCCAAGGGTATCTGAGCTCACATAAACCACCAGAGGGCAGGAAGAGCTGAGGGCTCTATAAAGAAGCTATGTTTGGGAGATTGGTTCTTAGTGTTACACAGGTTTGTGGAATAACCCAGCAAAGATACTTTTTCCAATACCTGGGCCATATTCAAGGGAGGCAGGAACAACATGTGAAAGACAAGGATCCTATCTTTGGGGTATTAACTTGTGAGACTTCTTTGTTTATATGAATTATTTCAACCAATGCCTATGTGGTTTTTTTAAAAAAGTCTTTTATTTTAAAAGTTATCTGTGCAAAACCATCACTACTGTTAATCAAACATCAATTTCCACCCCCAGAAACAGAAACGTTTCATCTTAAAATACATATGGACTCCCAAAAACCCACAATACTTTTGTGAAGAACAAACTTGGACAACTCAATACCTCTGATTTCAAAATATGCAGAAAGCTGTATTTAAAATAGTCAGGTGTTGGCATAAAGACACATGTATATACTAATGGAATAGAATACAGGTCAGATATAAACCCTTAGTGTGCCTGATTAAGTGATCTTTGATAAGGGTACCAGATCACGCAGTGAAAGCAAGCCTCCTTAACAAATGATGTTGAGAAAACTATATATCTACATGCAAAAGAAAAGTTGAACCTTATCTAACACCATATACAAAAATTATCAAAATGAATTGAATAAACAGATCTCAAATGATTAAAAAAATCCTAGAATAACATAAAGGAAAAAAGCTGTGTGACACTGAATTTGGCAAAGATTTCTTGGATATGACAATGAAACAAGAGGAAAAATAGAGAAATTGAACTTTAACAAATTTAATTTTTTCTTTGTATTACCAAAGGATATAATCAACAGAGTAAAAAGTCAGCCTAGGGGATGGGAGAAAACATTCACAAATCATGTATGTGATAAGATGCTAAGATAAGGAAATTCTTAGAAATTCCTTATGAAATTCTTAGAAATCAAATCTGGATTGTGAAAGAAACTCTTGAATAAAAATTTCTCCAAAGATGAGAATCAAGTGGCTAACAAGTATATGAAAAGATGCTCAGCATCAATAAATCATCCAAGAAATGCAAATAAAATCACAATAAGACATCACCTACCACCGATTAGGATGGTAACTTAAAAAGGGACACATACACAGAGAAAACAAAAGCACTGGTCAGGATGTGAAGACACTGGAATTTTATGCCTTATTGATGGGAATATAAAACAGTTCAACCACTAAGGGAAGCATGACAGTTCCTCAAAATATTAAAAAAATAAAAAATAAAAATTAACATGATCAGAAATTCCACTTCTGTGTGTATATATATATATATCCAAAAGAACTGAAAGTAGAGCCTTGAAGAGACACCTGCACATGAATGTTCACAGCAGCATAAGTCATAATAGACAGAGGCAGAAGCTCCCAAAGTGCCCATGGACAGATAAATGGGCACTGAAAAACATGATACAGACACAAAACTGGACTGTGATACATATACTTCATATGTATGTTTATGGAAAGAATAATCTCTTAAGAAAGCATAAAATTATTTAAAATTGTTTGTCAACATCAACAGGTAAATTCATGAAAGGGGGTCTATCTAAAAACAAGGAAAATCCTGCAGCTACTGCCCAAACCAACAAGTTTTCCTGATAAAACAGCTAAAAATACACAAAAACTCTCCAATGCAAGTTACAAATTAACAAGACAGATCTCACAAAATCCTGTCACTGTTAGGTGGTTTTACTTTTGCCAGCTTAGACATGGTGCAAGTTCTGCTGGGTTCCTGTACAACTGCCCTAAGCAGCTGGCACACAAGGCACCACCTTTGTTTTTTAGTTCCTTTTCACCTTTTCTCCCAGTAGAGCAGCCCCAGGTTCAAAACAGAATGGATCTGGAGAGACCCACAGGCAGAAAGCATGCCAGGCAAACCCAGAGCAGCACCCATGCCCCACCTGACTCACAGATCCCCAGCATTTCTGCTAAAATCGATGAGCTCCAAAGACAGTGAAAATCAAGGTATATGGGCTGAACTCACTCTGTACAAACTGCTTGGTGCTAATTTCACTCTTGCAGTGACAACACAAGCAAGGAAAGAAAACTGCACTGAAGGCTGAGGGGAGAAAGAGCCATGAGCACACAATGGCCTGCCACCAAAGACTTAAACACTTACAAGCTGCACCATCTCCTCATCTGCTCAAGTCCATGTTTTCTTCTTCGAGGCGCCACTCACATGTCAGTTTGAGGGGGAACTCTTGCTGCTGCCCCCAGTCATGAGTAACCACTCTCCCCACTAGTTAGCAATCATTTCATTCCACCTCAAGTGTTCCAGATACATCAGTCAGCAAGTTCACTGAGCAAAAGCATATCTTTTTCCTCCTCATGATCTCCAGTTTGTTCTCTTCAGGGACAGTAGGCCCTGTTTACCCATGAGCATGTACAGGTGCAGACTCCTGAGAGCCTCACTGTCTAGAATGTTCAAGCAAACCTGGAATCTGTAGATGAAAGCAAATGCCCCCACAGCAGGCTTGAAGGACCAGCATGAGAGTAGGGCTGGGTTTTGTCAGCTGAGAAGAGGTAAGCCACAGACTGGGGCTTTCTCATTCCAAAGGCTCAACTTCTTCCATCTTCTGACAGTTTAGCTCGGGTGCTGCTCCCCATTTATCCAACCTCACACCGAACAAACAAATTTAAGCAGCAATGCTGATATACATTGAAGAACCTGAAAATCCACATTTCAAACTGTCCCACTTTCCAAAGAAGCTGCCTGCAAGCTTAGTCACAGTAACTCCTGTCCCTACCTTGGAGAGAGCACCACACTCTTGACAAACTAATCTGGCAAGTAGCTATGAGGAAAGCAGGGGTGACACTGAAACAAGAATAGTCAGCAATGAGAGATACTATGAAAAATATTATGTCATTTAACAAGCAGCAAAGCCAGAGTTCAGAATCCGGAGGAAAATTCCTCAAACGTTGTCAGCTGCAGAGTTCAAAGTACACCAAAAATAAGCGTAACATTCAAAACTCTAAGATGGGAGAGGAGAGAGGAACAAAAGGGAGAAGTACATCTATCCACTTATTGAACAAGTGCCTCTAGATACTGGCCACTGAGCAGCCCTCCCTGGACTCTGCCACATTTCCCAGGCTGGGTGCAGTGAAAAACAAGAAGGCATCAGAAATCAGCTTGGCAGACCTCAAACTAATGTTCAAGCAAGGAAAAGAAACAGTAAAGCAAAGTAACATTTTCCTTTTTCCTATAATTTCCTGAAATAGACCCAAAACAGCATTCCTGGCAGACCTCAGGCACATTTTTATGTTGGGAAGAAGATGGGTGAGGGGTGGGGTTGCTGAAGCATGCTTGGCCCTACCCTGAATTCTGAAAACCCACCCAGTTAGCCACATGAACTTCCTATAGGCTTTTAGGACAAACTTTCCTGTGCCTGAAATCCAGATCAATGTTATATAAATATAGAAGAAAAAAATGTTAAAATTGAAAGACTCAGGTAATACAAAATTGTTCTGAACACAAAGAATCAATTGTTATCTCCCACAAGAGAAATTTACACACACACACACACACACACACACACACACACACACACACACACACACACCACACCCCACCCCACCCCACCCCGATGGTCTCCATCTTCTTGCTGACTACTTTTCACAGAAGTTCTAGGTTAGCATGAACCAAGCCCTTGTGCCAGGGCAGAGCCACACCTTTCTGAACTGATAAGGATTTACTTGAAAGTGAAGCCTTTGGGGAAAAAAGGGTTTACAGTAAAACCCCATCATGAAGCCACTAGCTAAAGATTTCTCTTTTTCTATTACAGTCCAAGTCAGAAGCACAAATCTGCACTCACTGCAGCAGGGAATACCTGCCTGAACACTCATTATTCCCCAACGCCAATTAGCTGTTGAAAACAAGACTTTAAAAAGACAAATTTTGCCAAGCATAAATGTAACGGTGTGATAATCCACAGAAAGGGGAGGCCCCCTGTCCCAACCAAGGAAGCCGGAGAAGACAGGGAGGAGGAAGGAATGAATGAAGAGGATCTGGAGGAGGCACATGGGGCAGAGGCATGTGGAGAAGTTACACTGGCTTCTCAGACTTGGACTTGTACCAGGGACTGGGGAACCTGGAAGGAAAGACTTGAAACAGACGTGGGTGAGAAACTGGTGGGAAGGCTGACAACTGCAGCTTTTATCTTACTTTTGCTCTTTTCCTTCCAGGCTCGCCTGGCCCCTTCTGACCCTTTCCTATGGGTTCCCACCAATACTGGGCAGAAGTCACAGCAGCTGTGATGGACCAGTTGTAAAGTTCAATCAGCCATGGGAGTGAAAAACAGTCTAATCAGACTGGGGGAGGTGGGGTGGCCAAGGGTGGATTTTTAAGCTCATGTCGAGGGCCAGAAAGGGGCTCCAGCCTCAGAAGCGAAATATGGGCTCCAGTCTCTAGAAGAGGGGGCACCAACCTCCAAAGGGTGCACTCCAGCTCCAAGAACTGCTCCAGTCTCTGAAAGGAACTGTTTGGGCCACTGAGGGAACTTATCCAGACCTGAAGGAGAAGAGAAGACCTCAATTTCTGGCCTCTGAAGATGTAAGTGGGTCCAGTAGCCACATTCTAAGCAGAGAACCTCTGCAGAGACTGGGCCTCTGATCCTGTCTCTGACTTTACCTGGCTAGAGCACCAAAGGCTCTGGGCCTGGTGTCTCTAAGAGCTGTTTGTTGGTGACGTACAGCTGGTGACCACTCCTGAGCATCACTGCTGTCCAGCACTCCTGGTGACAGGTCATACTCCCTCCACTTGGCTGGTGGACACTAACTGGATGAGGCACGAAGCTCTTTGTTTACTCTTGCATAATAATCCTCGTGGTTGTTGGAAGTTGAGGTCTCTTGCAGTTGTGTGCCCAGATAGAAGACCCCACCGTGACCTGAGCCCTATCAGACACTGTCCCTTGATTCACTGTGGCCCATGGTGTTGGTATTTGTTTCCCTGGTTAGTTTGGTGCCCTGTTGACACCGTTTCACCAACAGAAAGTGCCTTAGACTTGTGGCTAGCTTCCTGACCTTAGTGGCCCTGCTTTGGGTTAACTCCGTTTGGCTGGGCATTTACCCATGAGGGGACTGGTAACTGCAAGTATTCCCTGGAGCTATATTCTTCTGTCGCACACTGCTTTAAACTTCTTTTCCAAGCTGTGTGGAGGACCCTCAAATTAATGAAAATGGAACTACCATTTGACCCAGCAATTGCTCTCTTGGGAATCTACCCAAGAGACCTCAACGTGGGTACAAAGGGACACCTATGCTCAGATGTTTACCACAGCACTATTTATGATTACAAGGACTTAGAAGCTACCTAAACACCCCCAAACAGATGACTGGATAAAAAAAAGATGTGGTATATATACACAATGGAATATTACTCATCAATTAAAAATGACAAATTTGATGATTTTATAACATGGATGTACTTAGAAGAAATCATATTAGCAGAAACAAGTCAAAAAGAAAAAGACAGAAGCCAAATGATTTCACTAATATATGGGATATAGGGAAAAATTAAACAAAAGCCTTGAGGAAAAGTCAAAACAAGCTAAGCACCAAACTGAAGCACACAACTTCAGGCAACGAGGGAAAGGGGGGAGTGGTGGTGGGGGGTTAATCCCTGGAATTAAAATGATGTGAAATTTATATATAAATAAATTAAAATTAAAAAGTAAATTTAAAAAATAAAGTTCTTTTCCACAGGTAATCTTATTCATGAGAGGATGTTTCGTCTTGATGTGGAGGACAGCAGAACCTACTCAGGGCAGACAAGTTTGAGAGTCCTAGGGTGCCCTTACCTTGCCCTGTACCATAAAGACCAAATTTCTCTTGGCACAAAGAAGTGAAAGAGGAGGATTTCACCTTAACTTCATATCAATAACTCTGACTTAATGAAAAGGGAAGCTGACACATGCCAGAGGTCACGCTCTGCCCAAGATCAAAAATTGCCAGTCAGTGTTACTACCCAACAAACTCCCGCAACCTGGCAGCCAGACTCCTAGCCCTCCTGGTACTCTAAGTTCTGGGGGAGACCACCCTAATAAATGCCATCATCAACAAAAATCAGTAGTAGCTGAGTGGCACTCTAAGAAGTACCTTGAGCTTTAAGTCAAAAACAGCAGGGATCTCTCAGATCTCCTGATTGGGCGTTTTGTTTATATTTACAACACAAACTGAGTAGCCTTTACAAGCAAATATTTTGCTTATTAAACTGTTCTTTATAATGGTCCGTTATTGCAACAACCTGAACCTTCAACAACACAGCTAATGAAAGGATACTGTATTTACATTGTGAGAAAATGCTAAATAAATAATGCTGAGGGGAAAATGCCTTTGTAAAGAATTGGGATAGGTCACAAGATGCTATGCAGCTACTGGGAAAAAATGAAGTGGCTCTCTATACATGAATCAGAAAGATCTTCAGGACACAGTAAACGGAAAAAAATAAGATAAAAGCAATACGATATATGCTACTCTAGCAGCAAAAAGGGATAGTTTGAATCTATTTGTATTAATTGGGTCACACTTAAAAACTAAGGAAGAATAGAGAGACATTGTTAATAGCTGTTCCCTGAGGAGAGTTTGCAAGTGGGAAGACAGAACAGAGCAAGAGGAAAATTTTACACTGTATCTTTTTAATTAAAGTTTTTTGAACCACATAAATATTTTGCTTATTAAAGGGTTCTTCATTTAAAAAAATCACATTAGGAGGAATAATTGGATATTAACATGAACAGTATTTTTGACTAGGAAGATGAATAATAATTTTCCATTTTCTTTTTTATAAGTTTCCAAATTTTCTTCAATGTGCATGTGTTACTTTTATGATCAGAATAGTCTTTTAATGGGGAGAAAAAAAAGTTAGATTCTCTTCCATCTCATACTTTATTAAACATGCAAACAAGAAACACAACTCTTTCATTTAGTTCAAAATATTTTTTTTATTTCTCTGGAGATTTCTTCTTTGACCCATGTGTTATTTAGAAATTTTTGTTTACTCTCCAAGTATTTTGTGGTTTTCCAATTTTTTTGTTATTGATTCCTAATTTAATTCTATTGTAGGCTGAAAATATACTTTATATAATTTCTACTCCTCTTTTCTATTCTATTAACAAACTGGATTTGTTAAAGTGTATTTTATGGCCAGGAAGTCAACAGTCTTGAACAGTCCTTGTGTACATGAGAAGAATACACATTTTGCTGACACTGGATGAAACAGTCTATGCCCTATGCATCCAGTTAACTGAAAGGTATTTGCTGAGTTCAACTATGTCCTGATTTTCTGCCTGCTGCATCCGTGCATTTTTGATTGAAGGCTGAAGTCTCCAACTATGATAATGGATTCATCTATTTTCCTTGCAGTTCTGTAAGATTTTGCCTCATGAATTTTGACATACTGTTGTTTTGCTCATTCATATTGACTGTTACTGTCTTCTTGGAAAACTGACCCTATCTTACTACTCAGTGCCATTCTTTATCCCTGATATCTCTCCCTTACTTTGAGGTCTTGCATCTCCAAAATTAATATAACTCTTCCAGTTTCCCTACAACTACTAGTAGCATGGAATTTCTTTCCTTACCCTTTATGTTTAATCTGTGTCTTTATATTTAAAAACACAGGTGGTAATTTAGTTTCTTAGAGAAAATATATAGTTGGCTCATGCTTTTTTAGTGTATTCAGATCATTCATATTTAAAGTGATTATTGATATATCCAGGTTAATATCTATCATATTTATAACTATTTTATATTCATTTTCCTTTTTTCCCCCTGCCTTCTCTCATTATTATTTAGCATTGTTTAGGAGCCTATTTTTTTGTCTCCCTTTCCAGCATTTCAATTATTCTTTCAAAAAAATTATAGAGGCTATCCTAGAGTTTGCAATGTACAATTATAGCTAATCTATTTCCACTTTCAAATAACACTCTATTACTTCACAGACATGATACCCTATATAAACAGGAACTTCCAATTCTCTGTCTTGTCTCTTATAACATTGCTCATTCATTTCACTTATTTACTAGCTACCCTAATATAGAGATTAAAAAATATCCATTTAGAACTTCACAGGACTGCAGGTCAGAAAGCCCAGGTATGTTGTGGCTGAGTTTGTTCTAACTGCCTCTCACAGGCTGAAATCAAAGTGTCCACAGGGCTGTCCTCAAAGGACAATTCAGCTTTGGGCAAAAGTCAGTTTCCTGTGGCTGCAGTATGGAGGGCTCCATGCCGGATGTGGTCGGGGAGCTCCTGGAGACTGTCCACATGTGCTGTTGTCTTCAAAGCCCACAGCAGGGGATAAAGACTCCCTCACAGGCTGGGCACGGTGGCTCGTGCTTGTAAGCTTCAGCCTATGAAGCGGCCGGGGCTAGGGATCGCAGTTCGAGTCCCACCTGGGGCCCGTAGCGAGACCTAGTTCCAAAAAAATAGCTGGGCGTGGTGGCGCGTGCCTGTCATCCCAGCTACCGGGGAAGCTGAGGCTGGGGATTGCCTGAGTCTGTGGTACCCCAGGCAACAAGAGCCTGCAGTTCCACGGGCAAAAATAGCAAGACCTAGTCTCAAAAAAAAAAAAAAAAAAGACTCCCCCACCCTTGGAATCTCTCTGACATCCTTACCATCTGTCTCTATGAGGCATCTCTTCTAACGAATATCTCTGACAGGGACATCACCTTCAGCTGTTTTTAAGGGCTCATGTGATTTGTCTGTGGCCACCCAGATGATCCAGGGTAGCCTCTATATCTTAGTCAGTGGACCCCCTAACCTTAACCCCCATCGCTAAGTCCTAAGTGTGAGGGGTATGCATAGCTTTGTAAGTGTGCCATCTCAATGAACCCTCACAGCAAGCCCAGGAGAAAGTCCAAAATGAAAGGAAGCCAATTTATCAATCATCTACATCACTTGTGTCACTTTACAAAAACGACAGCCTAAGCACAAAGTAACCCTAGACCGTTTTAATAATTAAACTTAAAGAAGTGAAGCAAAAAGTAGACCAGATTCTGTGGCTGAATATTTTCCTAAACTTGGATGACCATAGCGTAGGAGAGGATGAAAAAAATGGCAAAAAGGAAATAAACAGAAGAGAGTATATATTATAATTAAAAATTTCAATGTAATTAAAAGTCAAAAGCTAGACCAGTGGAAATGAAATCCTAAGTATATGCCAAATAATTAACATCTTCATGATGAAGGTCTTGTACTAAAAGCAACGTTTTAAAAAGGCAAAGAAACTAAACATCTTTTCTGAATGAACACGTTAGAACATTTAACCATTTTTGTAACCCAGAAATGTACCTTATACCATGGGTTTGCTATTAAATTAGCAAAATATTTCTCTTTTGTTAATAGTGTTTTTCTTTCTAGAGAGACTGCTTAATGTAGCTAATGCAGAGGTGAAAGATACCATACAAGAAGGAGACACAGTAGTATTTGTCACAATTCATAATTGAAATCTTTTTGAGGAAATAAAATTCAGATAAAGATGCTTATAATAGCCGGGCATGGCGGCATGTGACTGTAAGCAGTGGGGACTGGGGATTGCAGTTCGAGTCCTGCCCAGGATAATTTAGCGAGACCTAGATCCAAAAAAAAAATAGCTGGGCATGATGGTGTGTGCCTGTAATCCCAGCTACCTGGGAAGCTGAGGATGGGGATTGCTTGAGTCTGTGATACCCCGGGCAACGTGAGCCTGTGGTTCCACGGGCAAAAATAGCAAGACCTACTCTTAAAAAAAAGAAAAAAAAGATGCTTATAATAGTTATATACAATAAATCTATAATAGATGTAAAGATAAGATTAAATAAGCCATGATATATGCTGAACATATAGTAATATCACCCAGTAATTACATCGTGCTCTTCAAGATACTATCAATACAGGAAAATGTTCATGATTTGACAATAACAGAAAAAGCCAAATGCGATGCTATCCATGCCGGAGGAGAGGCAAAAGATTGCACAAGCTTTGAATACTGGCAGCATGACAGACCTATAACTGTGGGCTGGCTACAATGTGACTCCAGTGTTCCTTACATGAACATGGCGATGATGCCACTGACCATCTGGAGTTATGGTCAGATTGAAATACAAATGACTGTGGAATAAAAGTGACTCTAAGGTCCAGAACCAAACACCAGTGCAACTTTCATCAGCATACCTCAGACAATCTTAGAGCCCATCTAAGGTTCCTATATTAGTGACAACTAAATCATAATGAGCTAGGTAGACCAAAACCATATGAATATATTCTCCCACAGTTCTAGAAACCAAGTCAAAAAATAAGGTGTGGGCAGAACTGCACTTCTTCCAAAGGCTCTAGAGAAGATCACAGTTCTCTCATAGTGAGGGAGGCTCATCCCTTCACCTCTGCCTTCAACTTCACATAGCCATTTCCTCTCCTTTGTGCCTTACAATTCTGTCTCATAAGGACACTTACCATTGAGATTATGGTCAACTGACACAGTAACCTGGGCTCATCTCACCTTGCTAATTAATTTTATTAATTAATTAGTTAAGGAGACTCTTAATTTAATTATATCTGCAAAGATCCTATCCCCATATCAGTTCACATTCATAGGTTCCAATTATTTTACCTAGTACTATACATTCCAACCTATATTCAAACCCTAATTTCTTTACAATTGCAAAGCTATTTAAGGACTTTAAACTCTTCTAAGAGGAATTTTATCAAGTCACCATTCTACATTAACTAACTTCCTATATAAGCTAGAAGTACTGCCAAACAAGTTCGGCAGGCAATAGACTGATTGGGCAATTAAGTAAAGAGGTATATTACAAGTCCTACTTCAAAAGACTGCAGAGTTCAAGACAAGGGGCACCACGTCACAGTGAAGATAAACATTCACACTATCACATGACCATTCTTCATCATAGAAACTAGGACAGTGCTGTGTAGTTGGTAAGCCCATTTCAAAAATAAGACAGGACATATGTAATCACTGTGGCTGAGACAGCTTACCCTGGGGTGGGGAGTGGGGGGAATATGGGAGTTATCTACGAAGCACAGAGTATGAAAACCATGCAGTCTCACTCACCTTCAATGTAGAGGGGCTCCACCACATCATGGTTAATCAGCTCAAAGTTCTCATGGCCAATCCAGTGCTCCACATTTCTCTTCCTGCCAGTGAAGAAGTTGTCTACCACAGTCACCTCATGGCCGTCCATCATGAGTTTATCAGTGAGATGGGAACCCACAAACCCTGCTCCTCCAGTTATCTGCAACAGGACAACTTGTAAAACACCCCCAGAAAAAGCACAAAGGAACATAGTAACAACTAACTACAAGGACACATGTCTTTGACAGGTGCGGGATGAAACTTGGGAACAAAGGAAGGAGGAAGACAACAAGGGTTTTAAAGCAGCACCTTTAATTATTCCAGAGCAAGAAATTAAACCATCTGCAAGTTTCTAAGCAGTCTAGAAATTAAAGCATTCAGTATAATATAGAAAAATAGTAGTTACAGGTGCCATAATGCTGTCTTTGACAGAATTTTATGTAACTGTAAAGTTCAAGTTTTATAACGGAAGGAATACGAACATCAATACATGGGTCTAACACTACTGTTGTTAAAATTACATTTTTTTTTAAAAGAAGGTAACAAATGCAGAGATTTGGTGAACGGCCAAAACAAAATATGTGATATTTAAATATCACTCAAACACCTCCTGGAAAACTGCTATCTTTCAAATTGCTTATAAGAACAAATTAATAAGCAACAGACACTGTTTGCAGACCAAAGTCCTAAATGATTAAGTTCCACTGTTTGGGCAATATCTGAGCATCAAAATGATCTAGCTCTGGGGGGTTTGTGTGGGGAGCAAAACGTGCACCCGAAACTTAAATCACAACAAATTGAAAACTTGATTATGTTTGAAAAAACGTTTTTAACTGATAAAAGGACTATTCACATTAAGTGATAGAAATGAAGAGAATGAAGTAAGTGCACTTATAAGACAGAAGTGAAAAGACTAAACTCAGAAAATAACTGCATCCTGTGAAACTGTATTTACGGTTCTATTCTCTCCTCCCCTGTCTTCTCCTTATTCTGAGTCAAAACTCTCATTAACTCTGGTTCCAAACTAAAAGAATTAAGTAGAAAACAAGAATTCTTTTTGCCTAAAATAAAAGGCATACACACTCCTAGGGTAACGGCTTAGAGACATTTAATTTGCCAAGATGGGAGTCAAGCACGAAGGTAAGCTAACCTGTACTAAAAGCCAAAACACCCAAGGTCAGGGAAAAGGAACCACTGCATGACACAATTAGAGCAAAGATGTTGGCAGGAACTAGTGAACTTTGTTTAGAGTGATAATGGGGCAGCACCACTCACAAGAAGGAGGGTGGCTGAATGCACAGCTACTGAGCCCGGACTTCGCTGGGTAAGGGGGTGCACAAGTTGGTACCAAGAACAGAGGGTGCACTGTTGGAGAGCTGCAGGAGTGCATGGGCAGTGAGGACCACTGTCTTGAGCCTAAAGCTCTCAATATTGACCACCTGGAACCTGAATCTGCAGGAGACAGTCAAGCATCTGGGTTTCCTAAGAGAAGAGCAACTATGAAGCTCAAGCTCATACAGAAAAAGTCACAACACCTGCCACCCCACCCCAACCCACCCCAGGGCTAAGATCAAAACAAAGAAATGCTTGAATGAGCAGCTCGGGCACCTGTCAATAACAGGAGCAAATGTCCAAGATAAGGTTCTGTGCTTATCTTGAAAGAGAACAACTCCCAGTCTGTGACCCATATCAACTACAAACCGTGCCCAGTACTGCAGGCCTTATTTAAAAATAGCCTAGAGTAGAAGTAGACTTGAGACTATAATAGACACTAAGACTGAGGAGTTGGTCTCAAGGGGGAACTGGATCCCCAACACACAGTATTGGCACCAACAGCACACAGTATAAAGAAGCTGAAGTTCCTGAGGTGATGCTTTTGATATTGGGTAGTGACGCAGTTGAAAATTGTATTGGCACCAAAATACCCTGGAGGGTAAGGTCTGAAAGACATACAAGAAGAAGCAAGAAGCAGCAAAAGGCAGATAAAAGAAAGGAGCAAGGACAGAAAGAAAAAAAAGAGAAGAGACAAGAATGGCAGACTCAAGAGAATAGGCCCCCGTGGCTTGCCAGGAAGACCCTGGTAGAGTGAGCGGGAGGTGGCAAGGAGCCATGGTGACCAGCAGAAAAGTAGCCAGTGTGGAGCGTGTGACACCACAGCAAAGTGGCATAGTAAGCTGATACCTGGAAATGGCCTGGGATTTGGAAAGCTGATTTGTGCATCAGCAATTGTGGAAGAAAAGTGAAGAGTCTTGCAGAAGCAGAGCAGCTCAGAACACTGGATAAGAAGCAAAGAGAAGATGTTGGAGAAAGACTGGACTTTGCAGTGCCTGCCTCAGTTTTTGGAGGGGCATGTGTTGTTGGGACCTTTGGGACTGAAAGTGGTGACTGGGGTAAGATAACTGACCACTCATGGCATTGGGGACTTTTCACTTTCCTGGTTAATTTCCCTTGTGAATAAAACCCTGTTGTTAAACCCTACATTTGTCTGGTAAGTGCTACACATGGGTGAAACGGATCTGGTAAGAAAGCTGGGCGGCAGAAATAGCATATTAAGAGGTTTTTATTTTTCCTGTGGCTTGTTGGTTGGCGGCTTCTGCCCCTTTCAACCCAATTTCACTTTCATGCTATACTGCCCAGTCCTCTTATCTCTGCTAACACTTGCACACAGCAGTGCTCAAGTTACTGCAAGAGGTAAAAAGACCATAGTCTGAAAATCCACTCCTCTTATAAACCATTTTTAAAAGTAAAAATAAGAAGTACAAGGCACAAATGCTGGAGCGGGGAAAAAAAATTCTGAAAGGGACCCCAAAGAGCAAAACCGCAGAATATATCAACACTCTTAATGGAAGTTAAAACACAAAAAAGTAACAATGAAGGATATCGAACAGTAGACTAAAGATAACTAAAATATGAGAGTTATAATTGGAAATAATGGAGTTAAGAAACAATATAGTTGATTTGAAAAATAAGCCTACAACAGAAGCAATGGAAAAAATTAATGTGATGGAAATTGAAAACATAATTCTGGAAAAGACACGAGCAAGACAATATATATAAAAGTTTTGAAAAAATGACAGCACTGTAAGAATCCTTTGAGGCACAAACTTAAGGAGAAATAACATCCATAACACAGGGGTGTGAAAAGAAAAGGCATAGAAAATTTATTTTAAAAAAATACTGGAAATTATCTCCAATCTGGGAAATGAATCAGACATCATGATCCAAGAGGCTCAAAGAGTGTGAAACAAAATAATATCAAACACACACCAACCTACATTATAATAAAGCTACTGAAAGTCAATGACAAAGGCAGGATATTAAAATATCAAGAGAAAAGAAGTTCGATATATAAGGGAACACCAATCAAAAAGACTGCAGAAATGCAGTGTGTTAAATTCTACATGACTGCCTCCAATATTTTGCTATTTTTAGTAGTAACATACAACCTGAGCCTTGACTAAAATGGATTTGAATTGCTTTTTTTCTGGAATCACTCCTTTCTATCTAAAATATTTAGTTTTATGTACTATAACTGGGTGTTTATAAATGGTTTTCCTGATCAATTTTAAGTAACAGGTTTCTCAAATTTCACTGTTACACAATAATTTCAAATAAAAACAAAATTGGGGAAGCTTAATGATGCTTCCTCATAAAAACTAATCACCAAACCCAGACACATCCTTTGAATAACAAGAAGCTAATATCCGATAGGGAGGAAAGATAAGCCCCCTGAAATGGATTGCACCTGACACAGTTCTGGATAGGTCTATTATTCATGTGCTCGCATCTCTTGCTGTTGTGGGAGCCAACTCAGCTAATTTAGCCCAGGTTCAAGGTCAACATTGCAAATCAACAACAGCAAGGTTGTTTCAAACAAGCTTCTTCTTTGTGTTAAGGCTTCAAAATTACTGAAAAGACTGTACGCTTCAGAAACAATAAGCCAGATGCTTGTGAAACATGATTTCGCCTAGGAGACAGCAGATGAGCAAGGACATGGCATCTGTTTGTTGTGGTTATGTGTAAAGTGAAATAAATCTAGAAACAGAACTGACAAGAAGATCATCCCACAAGGGAATAATAATAACCCCTCTGAGACTGTGAAGACTTCCCATATTAGTGTAGACAGCAGATTTTCTGACCATCTTGATACATGACAGCAGAGAGAGATTAGAAAAATTAACTTTTCTTTGCTGCTGAAGTCACTGATTCATTTCTCAAGTCATGTTTAAATACACACATTTTTGATGTGATAAAACAGTCCCTATGAAATCAGGCTTGGTGGCATGCGCCTGTAATCCCAGCTACCTGAGAGGCTGAGGCTGGGGATCACTTGAGTCCGCGGGTTTGAGACAACCCTGGGCAACACAGCAAGACCTAGTCTCGGAAGGAAGGAAGGAAGGAAGGAAGGAAGGAAGGAAGGAAGGAAGGAAGGAAGGAAGGAAGGA
>PVHY01002637.1:0-122561 GCA_004024945.1 Uropsilus gracilis | reverse complement strand
CCACAGACTCGAGCAATCCCCAGCCTCAGCTTCCCAGGTAGCTGGGATTACAGGCGTGCGCCACCACGCCCAGCTATTTTTTTGGAACTAGGTCTCGCCACGGGCCCCAGGCGGGACTCGAACCGCGATCCCTAGCCCCAGCCGCTTCATAGGCTGAAGCTTACAAGCACGAGCCACTGTGCCCGGCCCTAACCGCAGATCTTGATAAACATAAATGACCTCTAAATATTCTATTAAAATGAGGACATTTGATTCTTCCGCAGGTTCCGGATGTTATCAGCAGCATACGACAGTTATCCAAAGCTGCCATGAAAGAGGACGCCAGACCCAGCAAGGACAATGAGGACGCCTTTTACAACTCGCAGAAGTTTGAAGTCTTGTACTGTGGAAAGGTGACGGTGACGCACAAAAAGGCGCCGTCCAGCCTCATCGACGACTGCATCGAGAAGTTCAGCCTGCACGAGCAGCAGCGCCTGAGGATCCAGGGCGGCCAGCGCCCGGCTGAGGCTGGCGGCGAGCCGGGGGTCTTCGAGGCGGAGGTGCCCGACTCGCCCGCAGACGTTCTGTCCGAGGAAACGGATGGCTTCCTCCCCACCCTCACGGCCTTTCCAGCGCTCACCAGCCAACTGGGGCAGTCCAGCTCGCGAGGATGCTTTCCTGAGCGGATTCTGGAAGATTCTGGCTTTGATGAACAGCAGGAGTTCCGCTCCCGGTGCAGCAGCGTCACCGGAGTCCTGCAAAAGCGAGTCCACGAGAGCAGCCAGAAGCCTCAGCCCAGGAGGAGACATGCCAGTGCGCCCAGTCACGTGCAACCCTCAGATTCGGACAAGAACAGAACCATGCTGTTTCAGGTGGGTTGGCCTGAGCTCACCTGGTGTTTCCTCAGTTATGAGTAGCAGAGCCGCCGGGCTTCCAGCCCTTCACTGTGCAATAATCCAGCTTTCATTCTTCCCCATACCCTGCATCCCAGGTCTGAACAGATCAAGCCGGGGAAGGAGGAGAGGAAAGGCAGACATAAGCAGGGCTTGTGAAAAGAGAGCGGGGAAGGGTAGAGGAGAAAGGAGCAATTAAAGGAGTCTGTTTGGACACCTGGTGGCATATACCGCAGGTGGATACTTTAAAAAATAAAAAAAAAAAGCTGTCACTTAAGTAACTACACTAAACTAATCTATTACAAAATTTAAAGATGTGAATCTGGGAGCCTGTGATTAAGCGTGGAGGAGAGGAGTTTTCTAGAGAGAGGGGAAAAGTGTCCAAAGTTTCCTGGGTGTTTTTCCATTAGTTTACACTGTCCGGAACAGGAAGGGTTAAAGAAAGCTCATGGGCCTGACAATTTACTACATCAGTTGTTAAAATAGCTGTGAATAAACAACTTAGTAAATGATAGTTTTTAATTCTGGAAAGTAGTGTATGAAGCTCTGGAAAAACTTATTTTGTAGCAATGCCTTGTCTGAGATCTGAGTTTTCATGTGAAGATCAGTGTCTTCTTTTATCCTATTGTGAAGCACCCCCAAGAAGGGAATTCCACACCTTGCCCTGGTAAACAGCCTCAGTGTACAACATTTGCTTTTATCACAAAACAAATGGAGTTTGCTTTATTTTACTTTGTTCTTGATAATTCCAGTCATGCAAAAAAGTGCCTAGGAATTTTATTCTTGGTGATAAGTTAACTAAGTTTCTCTGCTTGGTACTGTTAGCTTTGTTCTTTTTCTTAATCAGTAACAATTCTTGCTGTTAATTTCACTGAGTCTTTCATAAAAGATTTTAACTTACCCACCCATTTGCAACTGTTTTTTGTTGCTCACTTGGGCAAAAGTATGGTTATAAATTACAATTGAGTAACTTATTTTTAGAAATCATGAGATGAGGGTGTTTTTTTTTTTTGAAAGACAGTTATTTCTAGTCTAAAAATATGATTTATATCTAAGAGACTGAGGCCAATTTAATTTTCATTATTTTTATGCAAAAGGAGGAAATGTTTTGAAGCATTTGATATTTGAGTTTGAAATATTGGTTTAAGATGTTGAAGTAGGTGTGAATATGTTTATCTGAGATTATTTGACTCCATATAATTATTGAATATTTAATTACAAGTAAAATGTTAAGTCCTGGTGAGCAGAAAGTAATTGGAATTTTTTTTTTTTTAAGGTTGGACGGTTTGAGATTAACCTTATCAGTCCAGACACTAAATCCGTTGTGCTGGAAAAGAATTTTAAAGAAATTTCTTCCTGTTCTCAGGTATGTATTGAAATAGATTGTAGTATCTGAGGAAACCAACAACATAATAGTTTCTGAATTAACCACAAAATAACTGGACACTTAACCTTCAAATTTTAGTATTTTTTTACTTTAAGTTTTTTTTTTTTTTTTTTTTAATTGTGACTACGCTCGTGTGTTTGTACCTACGCCAGTAGTAAAATCCTACATGGGTCCCTTGGTATCATGTGTGTCATCGTTTTCATCAGTTCTCTCCTCCGGACGTCACTTCATCAAATTCCATCCACTGATGGGAATTTTTTGGTGGTGATATTTGAAAACACCTTCACAGTTAGTGAGTGTTCCTCAGAATCTTGGGCAGTGGAATTTGTGGGTTTTCACTGAGTCACGCTTGCTCTTTATACTAGTTGATAAAGAAAGGAGAACTAGTACTTTCAATTTCTATTAAAGTAAATGCTAAATTTTGAAGAGAGGGCTTTGATATAGTTTTCTTCTTTATTTTTATTTCACAACCTAGATGATAGTTCTTGAAATAATTGATACCAATAAAAGTATACAAGATTGTGGTGTTAGATATGAATCACTGTTGTAGAGTACCATAGTAATAATTTGGAATATCTGTCCCAAAGTTAGAGCTACTTACATGTAAACACAGAAAAATTTTGGAAGATATTGCAATAGGCAAAGTATCTAAATAAATCGTGGTAAGGTTAGAAGTATAAGGATGTCTCTGAGGAATTTCCTGAATGGAGGTGGATTCACTTTCCTAGGGAGTCAATTTAGATGTATCTTCAGGGACCTGGGTCTTGACAAGGTCCCTTGCTTTATTTTAATGTTGAAAATTCAACATTGATTTTTCCGTTTACATTTTCGAGTTAGCATTGCCATAGATGTGATTGTCAGATTTTCTTCCCTTTAAAATGAGAGAATCTTTTTAATTGTTGGCCTCAGCTAGTGCACTTTGACGTTTCTTCAATTATGTGGAGTCATAAAATTAAGTTGTGAGAATAAAAATGTTTTACTCTTATAACTTAGAGGAAGCATCTGCATATAGGAAGGATATATTGCAGATTTCTGCAAACCTACTTGAAGGACAAAAAGTTGGTAGAAAGATTATTGGCTGAAAAAGTACTGTTTCTTATTACCTGTTTACTGGGGGGAGGGTCGCTGTGAAATCCTGAGCTCTGTGAAGGCAGGTGTCTTCATTTTAGAGTGTCTTGCTCCCTAGGGCATCAAAGCAAGATGTGTTAACACAGACAGAGCTTAATAGTAAGAGGTTTCTAAGGAAAATGGAGTGGCTCAGGATATTTTTTGCCTTTCAATGCTAGTCTCTGTAGCTGCTACCTGTTGCCTTGTTTTCCACCTAGGTTTTATTGCCCACATGAGATAATATGTTATAGGAAAAGCACTGGGAGTGTGAGCACAGGGCATATCCACCTATTATTCCGGGTACCTGACTGAGAACCCAGAGTGCTTGGGATGTGCATATCTATAAGTAAGGGCACCTGGATGGAGAGAGTGAGGTGGTCAGTACAAGAGGAAGAAGCTAGAGACAGAGTGTAGAGATGGAGAGAAATGGCTTAATCTCCCAGCCTTCCTGACCACTGGTCTGTCAGTATCTGGCTTCTGCTTCAGCATCAAAGACATGTCAAATCTAACAAGGGCTCCAAGATTTGTTTCCGTTTACCCAAATAAACTAAGAGCCGCTCTGGGATGGTTGCATTAGAGGATTCAACAGATGTCTGTGAACACTTTGATACATCAGGGACTGAGGTAGTATCTGTCCACGTCCCAGGAACAAGAAGAATCATCCTGAAAAACTTTGCCTCTTAAACCCACACTCCCCACACTCCACATTCTTCTCTCAGTGAAGAATCTCATGGTGCTAATCATGTAGCCATATAAATTAACAAACCAAATCATTTAAAAAGTGGAACAAGCCCACCCAAATATATACAACTGGCAGCCCAATAGTGTTTTTTTTTTTTAAAGTAAACTTTATATTCTGACTTTGTAGTACAGAAAAAAAAAAAAAGCAAAAAACAAAACCCAAAACCTCAATAGGAGGGACTTTTGTGGAAAGGCTTTTGAACAGAATAGTTGTCAGGTTAACCTCTGCTCCCCGCCAGAGTGACCCTGAGCTTGCTGTTTCCTGCTACAAGATTGAATTGATCAAGTGCGACTGCATTCAGAAACAGGCATTTTTTTTTAAACACACATGCATACAAACATTTTTTTCTTCAAAATTTGTGAGACTCTTTTGGCAAGCACAGGGAGTAAGAGGATGATTTTCTTTCCTGGAAACACAGGAAATTTTCAGTCTCTGCGTGAAGATTTGCTGAGCCAGTGAAGAACCACGGATTGGTCCCATGTACTACTTCTAAGCTAGTTCAAGATATTCTTTGGTCACCAATAAGTTGTACCAGATACAGCTGATTTTAACCTTGTGAATTGTTACTTCACCCCTCTTTATTGACTTTTGCTTTTTATTTATTATATAAGGATTGGATCAATTGAATTTATCACTGAGAATAGTGGGTACCATTTATCAAATATGTCAAGGACTAGAATAGGTAGTTCTCTCAAAAATGACAGTAAGTGCCATTGTTATTCTTCATGATGAGAAATGGTGTATCAGGTGTAATTATTAGCACCTCAGTATTCTTGTATGCCTATTAGACTGCTTGGGCCAAGACTATAGCAAAATCTGTTTGGTGACAAAGCCTGCTATTTCTTTTTTCATTTAGATTGTAGGGCATGTCTTGGTTTACCTGACTTTTTCAAAGTACTGTGCTTACCATTTTATTTATTTATTTATTTAGAGTCTAGGTCTCGCTATTTTTGCCTGTGAAACCGCAGGCTCATGTTGCCCAGGGTACCACAGACTCAAACAATCCCCAGCCTCAGCTTCCCAGGTAGCTGGGATTATAGGTGTGCACCACCACTCCCAGCTATAATTTTTTGGGAACTAGGTCTCTCTAGGTGCCCCCGGCAGGCAGGACTTGAACTGTGATCCCTGGCCCTGGCTTCCTAGGCTGCCGTGTACAGGCATGTGCCACCATGCCCGGCCTGTACTTACTTTTAAAATAACAAGTTTCTATCTACTAAGATGGATATATCCAGGCTGACCAAAATTCAAAGAGGATTTAGAATTTTTTATTATATGTAGCTGAGGTTACACTTCAGGAAATATACAGTGATTTGCAAATTTGGAGAACTGACATCTGTAATAAGATCTTTAACACAGCAATCTTCTAACAGTTGCAGGTCCTTGAATGTCTATAAATAAACATGATCGGAGCATGCTGTAGGGAACTCATGCCATTTAATTAGAGCATTGTCAGCTGTCGTTTTTCTGATTACTGTCCTCGTAAAAGCAAGAACAGGGTTTATGATGAATTGTCAGACTGCCTAAGGAGACCAATAAATTGAAAATTCCATCACCTGCAAACACTGAGTAGCAGTTTATTGCAAGCTACAGTGGATGTGGCCGTTATTTTTCCTTCCTGTGGCCCTGAGTCAGAGTTTGAGAAAAAAAAGATAATGAAAGTCTCATCCTTTATTTTATGTGTCAAAAGGCCACCTTAGACTTTTGTAATGACATTCTTTCCCTTTTCATAGTGCTATGGACAACAGCGGTGTGCAACTGTGAAAGCAGATAAATGATGTCTATTTCCATGTTGTTGGTGAAAAGCATACATTCCCATAAACACTGAAATTCTTTCCCTCTTTAGGGTATAAAGCATGTGGATCACTTCGGCTTTATCTGTCGGGAATCTCCAGAGCCTGGGCTGAGTCAGTATATCTGTTACGTATTCCAGTGTGCCAGCGAGTCTCTGGTGAGTACCGGCATGGCTGTGAATGCCTGTGCCAAACCCCACATGAGCACGCCCCACATGAGCACACCCCACATGATTGCCCATGGAGAAACTGAGGGCATCGGAGTGTGTGCTTTTGCCCTTTCAATAGCACCACAGCAGAAAAGCATACCCCAGTTAGTTGCCTTGGTGTAGTCTTTATGCCTAGGTACTTTCTTTAGTTTCCCAAATCCAGTTGTGTTATCAGAAACATTTTAAAAAGATCAGAAGAGACTAAATATGAAAATTGTTCCTTTTTTGTTGTTTGTTTGTATCAGAAGGTAAAGAAGAACTTTTGTTTTCTCTTTCAAATTCTCTTAATTGCTATAACATTCCAAAGCAGATAATGTAGAGCAGGCAATGATTTTTTTCCCCCTTGTTTTTAAATACTTTATTCTTTATTATCTTATTTTCACTTTTTCTTTCCTTGGAATTTGAAACTCAGTTCTTTTCTCTAATGTTGTCTCCCAAACCCTTTTATTTGTATATTTGGAGTTTAGACCTGCTTTTGTTACTTCTTTTCACCTTCACTTTCATATTGTCTCTTTATGGGGTAGGAGGCGGGCCTGACCTCACTCTGCTGTAACTGAATTCCCTTCCTTTTCTGTTCTGTGTTTTGAGGGACCCAGCTGAAACTTCTGATGTTTTTAAAGGAATTGGCTCCTCTGGTTCCTTTGTCATAAGGGCTCTTGCCACATATATTTATGGGACTCTACGACATTGCCCACAAATCTTCCTTGTTTATTTGCCCATGTGTTTTTTTTTCTCCATTTGATTATGAATTCCTAATTTTGACACAATTTTGTTTTTATAATAAATGTTTATTGAGATGACATTTATAACATTATGTAAGGTTTTTAACATTATGTAAGGTTCAGGTGTGTAGTGTTATAGTTGGACATCTGTGTACCTCCATCACAGTTACCAATGAGAGTTTGATTTCTACCCAACACCATATATTGACTCCTTCATCCATGTCATCTGCCTCTCTGGGTCATATTCCCCAGTGATTCTAGACTACCAGGTGCATGTTAAGTGCATTTTGACTAATTGAGTGCAGTTACTCTTGGCTTCAGGCAATTATTTCCTAGGTGCTGGTGAACTTTTACTACTAGATAACCTGTGCTAAATGGAAAACTATGTTCACCCTCTTTCACAGGTTTGGTTTTGCTTGTAGATTTTAGTATTTTCTTTTTACCCTCATGCATGCGGAATGAATTTTGGAAATAGGGAGTCAGAATAGAAAGGCTGGAACATGCTGCATTTTTGTATTGTACCGTATGAAGCTCTGTGACTAGGGCAACAGACATGACTGGCTGAGAATGTCTTCCTGTTACATTGAAGCAGTATCAGAATTTCAGTCTTGGCATCATTCTTTTTAAGAAGAGATCTCATTCCAGAATCTTTGAAACCCTGTTTATTCTCATTCTATCAGTAAGCTCTTAACTGATTTGTGAGGCTTTAGAACTGCAAGTTAAAAGAAAAATTAAATATAAATTTCCTGCATAACCTGGGATGACTCAAGCAGTGACATGTAGAACAAAACAGAACAGTCAATTAAATATTCTAATTCTAAGGTGTGAGAGGATTGGTGTGGCATGGTAGTTGTGGAAGAGTAAGTATTGCAAAACCACACATGCTGACATCTTCTCTGAGTACAAAGAGCACGCAGCTAGCATGTTTCTTTGTGACAACTGCTAGGAATTGATTAAGAGTATAGTGTTTTGATGGGTCCTGGAGAGTTGCTGGAAGTTGAGAAACAAGTATTCCCTCCTACCTTTCTTTTGTAAAATAGCAGAAAGGTAGATGGCTTAACCTACCCTGAGATTTGTGGAAAATGTCATTTCTGCTTTACTCAAAATTAGTTTAAAAGGTGTGAATAATAAACAAGCTACTATTATAGACAATAAAAAAGTAAAGTCCACAGATGTAGACAGCAGTATCCAGGAAATGTATAACTGAAAGAAAAAGAAGGCCAGACTGCTGTAGATCCAGAATTTGTATGGGACGTATAGCTCAAGAAATAAGTGTGGTGCTAGAGTCTATTTATAGAAGAATGAGGTACAAAATCCAGGAAGTTACCTTATTATTACATCTCATCTTGTTTATTTTTGAAAATGATCTCGAACAACTAAAAATTAAATGGACTTGTTAGGTGGGGGTTAGGAGGGAGGCTAGGTTCCAGTTTGACACTTGCATTTTAAATGATAAGGAAACATTAGTGTTTTAGAACAGTGCTCTTAGATTTCTCATCTGAAGAAAAATTGAAGTAATTGGTATCATTTAACCTCAGACACAGGCATAAAATATGACTGTAGGCATATGAGTTACCATTGCGCATCAATTTACATATAGTATGGAGTATGATAAATTGACTTAGAATATAACAAATACAGAAAAATCTTTATTACTTGGGTCACTAAATACTAACTAAACCATTGCCTGGGTAGTAATTGTTAAATACAGGATTGCTGCACATATTGGGTAGTTTTGTTACAGATACACCTCTATGAATACATTCATGATTGAGACAGCAGGCCTATATTTCATTTGTTCTGCTCTTGGAGGTCTCTATTATTTGAATTTTTCCCATTGAACTCAGCAAATTTATATATAAATTAATTGAATTAATGAAGCTCACCTGTGTATGTGTATGCCTCCAGTGATACATGCCAACCAGGAGGACAAGCATGCATGTACCACCAGTGGTACATTCTGGCATGAATGTATTAAAGGGAGATGCCATTATTCCCACTCCCACTTATAATCAGCCACCTTAGACTGCAGGTCCCAGTATGCCTTGTATTGAACTTCCACCTCCAGAGATAGTTAAGCAGCCATACTTGGCAGAAAACATCAAAGACTGGTGAACTAAGTGCTTGCTTTTCCCATTTTGACTCGCATCTAGGGACTTGGGAGGAGACAGATAGAAAAGAGGTATGTAGGACACTTGAAATAGTCGTATGGGTGAGTGACACATGGGAAGCGTGTCTTTGGCAGAGAAAATGACAGCCATTATCTTGACTTGTACTTTGATTTTGCTCCTTTTGTTTCAGATTTGCCTTACCCTTTTGTTGCTGTTCCCCACCAGAAGGTGCCTTAAACTTGTGACAGGCTTTTGGGCTCCAGCACTTTGGGCTGACCCCACTTGATTGGGCATTTGCCCTTTAGGGGATGGATAATTTGGGTAGTTTTACTGGGAAACTACTACTAGGACAATTTTTTTTCTTCTAACCTCTTGTATGTATACTAATTATATTAAAGATCTTTTACACTAAGAGTCTGCTCTCTTTGCCCTTGTGTACTCAGATGGTGGGATCTGTTTTGAGTTGCACTGCTGAATAGTTTGGGGCCCCTGGGTGCTTCTTGGACATGTTGCCAACAGTTAAAAATTAAAAATTTTTCAGAAAATTAGACTGAACAACCTTCTGAAGACCCTGCACATCCTGTGATTCTTAGACTCACTCTAAGATTCTACGACATTCATAAGTTTGGTATATAAATATTTATGAATGGTAATTGTCACTATGAATTTTTCCCATTGTAAGTAAGCTTACTTTGTCGTGTCTCATACTTTTTTACCATAAATTTAATCTTGCCTTTATGATAATGCTAAGAATATTTGATTTTTATTGGTGTATTATTGATTTGTCTTGACCCATTACTTTTCACCCTCTAACATGATCAACACTGTTTTATTCTTGTATCTAGGTTAAAACAATTAAGTTATTTACAGTGGGATAATTTGAACTTTTAGTTGGTTTGATTCCCATAATAAAGCTCATAACTGGAAAGAATGATAGATTTTAAAAAGTAAAATATTTAAAATTTTAGAAGTCAATGTTCATAGTAACATTTGTGTGTGACTGGGAGAACTTTGTAGCTGCATTTAAACCATGATTAAACAGCTTCCTATTTCACTTAAAAAATTATAAATAGATAAGAAAACACAAATGTTTGGTATTTTCCTTCAGTGTCTTTTTAAGACAGTTTATTAAGTAACAAATAATAAATGCCTATGAAGGCTGAATAGATGACTAACCTCTTCAGTACTTTAAATAAATGAAAAATTAAAAAAAAAATTTACCTAAGTAATTGAGATTGCCTTTGAATACATAGTAAGACAAATGAAATAAAAATACAAAGACACTAAATTAATATGCAATGCTTTCATTTTCAAGAAACAAATCTTCATTTTTTAATTATACTATAGAAGAAAAAGAATTGAGTTACTCATTTTTATTCATGGATTGATATGTAATTACTCCTTTACCTTCTAAAAACTTGGTAATGTGATAAGACATAACTGAATAATGTTTGACTGCTTAGTATTTGATTTGTTTGCTTCTTTCAGTAATATTAGAAAAATAAAGTTTCTTTTCATAGTAAGTTCCTCTTATACTTAAATGCAGAAATAGATTAAATCCTGCAAATTATAGCTTATAATTATGCCAGTTCATAGGGAAAAGGAAAAAAGAGTCACAAACAATGGTCTACTAGAGGTGAGAGCGAAGCTAACTTGGCATGAGACTCTTGGTGTTCCATAGGTTCTGGTACAGTTTTAGACTTTGATCCAGTTCTACTGTGTAGAAAAAGCCACAACTTATACAGTGTCCCACAGAGAAGGCTATGTGACTGGAATTCGATTTTCCAATATGAGGGGATGAGCTATTAGTTGACTTTGGAGAAGCCAACAGAAAGTTACATGTCTAGAGTAAACTTCATAACCAAATCACTGGAAGAGCAAGGAGAAAAGTAGCTGGCAGGTTTCAAGCTGCTGGCGAGTGTAAGAGGCAGCTGTTGGACACTACGATATCAGAGTGAAGTGATAATAAATAGAAGCCACGAAGATAAAACCAACAACCTTATAAATGAACTCATTTTCCACCAGAAATTTGCTTAAACATGGGTGGTTTGTTTTCACCTTAAAAATGAGTTAGAAGGGTAAAGTAAGTAGGATCCTTATTAAAGTAAGTGATGCCCATTAAAACCAAACCTATTTTATTGTTCTTTGTCTATTTCAGATAAAACTTAACCTTTATCTGATAAACTACTTAATTAAACAAAGATCTGACCGAATGTCAGCTGCGTAGTCTGTGATAGCATAACACTCAGCAGGATTCAAAAATAACATCAAATGTCAGACCAGTATAACATTACAGATATTAAAATAATCTTCTTTCATCTGGCTTTCAATTATGTGTATAATTGAGGTCTAACTTCATAATGTACTGTTTTCTCTCTACCAGCACCGTTAGCATAGAATTTCATAATTTATTACTCCATCAATGTCTCACATTGCTGTTGAGATTTTAATGTGTCATCCCCTCCCCAGAGCACTCTCTGATCTGAGTTTTGCTGGTTCTTACAGGTTGATGAGGTCATGCTAACACTGAAACAGGCCTTCAGCACGGCCGCTGCTCTGCAGAGCGCCAAGACCAAGATCAAGCTGTGTGAGGCCTGCCCGATGCACTCTTTGCATAAGCTCTGCGAACGCATCGAAGGTACAGTGCAACCTAACCTTGGCAGAGGACATGTTTGCTTTGGCATTTGGGAAGAGACAATTTTTGCTGCCACTGAATGGTTCTTTGTTTCTAGGCAAAATGAGAGACCAAAGCATCGTTTCTAATGTGCAGTCAGGTTGGGCTACCAATCTCCTCTCAGAGCTTGTCATGTGTCTTTCTCTCTCTCTTTTTAATTTTTCAAAGATTTTCTCCTGCAGACTGACTCAAGGAATGGAGTTTTGTTTCCCACAGCTCTTAACACTCTGCTGTGTACATAGTAGGAACTGAACAAATATTTGTTGAATGAATGGAGGCAAACCCGCCTGAGAATGCCGTCTGTTTATTTAAGTCTCTGTTTTCCCACTTCTCCCTTGATGATGTGTACCTTTTCATTGCAAGTTAGAACTGGGATGCAACTTGCCTGGCTTTTGAGGGACATTTGATAAAGACAGACACCATAAATGTAGTATCATGGAACAGACTTTAAACAAGTTTTAATTAAGATACCTTTGCCAAGTTAACACTGGTTTCTAACACTGTATGGTTTAAGGATATATTTTCGTACCTCTCCATTGTGTGTGAGCATACCACACTGAACAGCAAAGCACCAGTAACTTTCCAGGGAACCCCTTGCACTTTATCCTTTGATGATACATTTGTAACCTCAGTTCTGCATGCAAGGGTGTGTTTTGTTTTGGTATAAAACAGACATAAATAACAAACAACCACAAAAATATCTGTGTTCTGAGGAGCAGGAAGGGCATGAGTTAGAAGTGATTTTCTGACTCACCTTTTACCTTTTGTTAACTTTGCTAAAAATAAAAAAAAGGAAAAGTTTGAATAATATTGCTCAAGAGAAGCAGCAGTAAATATGCCTTTAAGTAGCTATTGTGCTTCAGTTGCTAGGCATTGGGGTTACAGACTTGGGGGGAGACTGGATGACCCCTTTAGAAAGCTTAAATCTGGAGTGGAGAATGGCCTGTGAGTAGATCAGTACAATTCGGTAGGACAGCACATGGGAACAGTGCAGCCCCACATCCAAGTTGGAAGTAAACCTAGTCATGAATGTCAATGGTGAGTTCTGCTCTGAAGACAGAATCAGAGCAGCGCTGATGCTGGGTAACCACTCAGCTATGTGACAAAGGACTATTTTAATGTGATATTTAAGTGTAAAGGTTTATAATTTTACAGAGAGCATGTTTTCATGCACATAAACGGTTTTTCAAAAAAGGAACTTTTTTCGCGTACAGTAAAAGAAGCATCATTTATCTGCAGGGTAAAGACATTTGCACAGCTCCTGGTACTGGGCCAGTTTGCTCTCCAAGGAGAGCAAGAGTTCTCTTACTGATCCTGCTCAACATACATTCTAGATGGATCAAAGACCACAGCATAAACAGATAAAATATTTAAAGGAACTAAGGATAGTTTTATGTAGTTGAACAAGGAAGTTTTAAGACACAGAAATGGAAAAACTGTGAAGATAGATAGACCTAGAAAATTTAATTTTCCTATAACAGTAACTGTTTACTTGGACATTAAATGATAAGGAGTGAAGAGAAAGCAGATCGGTATCCACAGTTCATAAGAACTTTTTATCAACAAGCAAAAGATACAAACACCAAAGGCAGTAATGCAGGTCAGATTAAAAACCCTCCTTTGAAAAGGAAGTTAAAAAACCCAATAATAAAAATGAGAAGCTGCTCAACCTTCTGGTCAAAAGGAAGCAAGAAGGGTCTGTGTTGACTGCAAAGTCACTTTGGTTTGTTTTTCTAAGGGAACATTTCCCTACAGGTTTTTCCCTTTACTTTAGATAGGAGATGAAGAGAGCATACATTGGCTAGCCCTCTACCATAATAGTGCAAGAAGCAATAAAACAGACATGTTTTTTAGGAATCACTCAAATCTGGGCACTGTTGTGGCTTGCTTGTATTACCCATATAATTCATAATAGAAATCTCTTAACATAGCTACTGTTCTTAACTCTCCTTTTACTTAGGAGAAAACAGGCACCTGGGACACGTAGCAGATAATGGCCACATTCGCTTTGCTTAAGAGGCTCCATCCTAAAAAGGCTTTGAACTGGTTCATCAGTTTACAAAGCAGCTTGACGCTTTTTCTCAGAGAGCATACCAGAAGGCAGGGCTTTTCAGGGCCTAGCTGCCTTGAAGCCTCAACGATTATGTTTCTTCCAAAGAGATATTTTCATCTAAGTAAGATAACAGTATTGCTTAGGTCCAAAGTATAAAGCTGAAGAAAGACCACATTTCCATTAAACACAAATTGACAGTTGTAGAAAGTTAGTGAGACAGTATTTACATGTGTCTAGATGTTAGTGTTTTACAGCAGTCAGATAAAGAATTCCTGTGAATACATTTGGCTGCATTAATAAGGAGTTTTATTTTCATTAAAAAAAAAAAAAAAGAAGTAGCTACGTATGCTGATGTGAGGCTGATGACCTGTGCCCATGTGGAGTCAGTCTTGCTGTTTAGACTGGCAGGAACACCAGCTGTGTCTGTAGACCAAAGTGAATCGAGCAGGCAGTGTCTAAGGCGAATGCCTGCTTCCAAGGGCCAAACGCGGAGTGTGAAATGTGGAAATGGAATCATAATCCTCAGTCTAGTTTTTCTACACTACATGCATGAGGGATAAATAATATTCTTGTCTGATGGTGTGAGTACATCACTGGTTGGTGACTCCAAATTGAGGAGAAGAAGGAAGTTAATTTAGTTTCATTGTAGTGGAGGGGGCATGTATAATTAGAAAATGAACTCCAGCTGTCTCCAATTCCTTTACTAAAATAAAAGCCTAAAGAAACAGTGTGTCAACGATTTTGTTGCGTGTTTCAGGCAAGCAGCCTCTTCTCTTTTCAATTCTTTATCTTTGTAGGTATGTTAATAAGACACTCGAATAGTAAACACAGTAAACAGTCATGAAAATTATTTTCTTTTTTTTTTTTTTTTTTTTTTTTAGAGACTAGGTCTCACTATTCTTGTCCGTGGAACCGCAGGCTCTCGTCGCCCGGGGGGGGCCATAGACTCAAGCATTCCCCAGCCTCAGCTTCCCAGGTAGCTGGGACTACAGGCGCGCGCCACCATGCCCAGCTATTTTTTTTGGAACTAGGTCTTGCTACGGGCCCCAGGTGGGACTCAAACCGCGATCCATAGCCCCGGCTGCACCATAGGCTGAAGCTTACAGGCTCGAGCCACCGTGCCCGACCCTGAAAATTATTTTCTTAAGATTTTTTCTTAGAGCCCGTTCAGAGACTCAGCCACTAAATACTAAGCTGTTGTAGTGAATACACACACCTCTAGTTGAGTCCTGGTGCCTGAGGTTTCTTTCTGGGAACACAGGTTTCACAGAATTTTGTTCCACTTTGCAAAAAGAAAGGTAGAACTGAGAAGTTTTCAAGATCTTTTCTTTCTTCTTCTTCTCATACCTTACAACAGATCCTGTATTAATACTGTATAAACAGCTTGATAACCATAAAATATATTTCTTTTATTTCTAGTTCTTTTATATTTCTAGTTCTTTTAAAACAATGATTGACTGGAAACTGCTTCACTGTCAATGATTTTAAAGTGATAGTCAACCCACAGGGTTCACTAAATATTAGAACTGATGTTCTCTTTTGGATAAAAGTACAGTGGCATTACTTTCAGTGGCACCTATGTGAATGTGGTATTTCTTAAAAATATGTAGTCAATGATAAAATGTTTTCATGGAAATAATTTTGCCCAACATACATATTCTGAATAAAAGTATAATAGATACATAAATGCTATAAAGAGGTAAACAATTTCTTGGTAAAATATAACACTAAATACTTTCATTATATACTAATGTCACTGAATGTTACTAAATACTAATGCTGCCTATGATATTACTACAGGCTAAGATTTGCATGGGGAGGAGGGATAGCTAAGTTGTAACTCTTATCATTATTAACTTTTTTAAAAGTCAAACTTTAAACTTAGAGATTTGCCAACAGTAGTATTTAGTTTTTATTTCCATGTCAGGTACTAGATTCATGTTAATTCACCTAGGCTATATGACAACTGATTAGTTATAATAAATGATAACTGCTTAAATTGTTGGTCTGATATTATTTTAAATTCTTTTTTAAATTATTCTGATTAGGGGATCACTGACAAGGGAACATTGTTTTTGGTGAAGAAGTTTTTCATTTAATTTTAATCATTTATTGGGAATGCTTCAAGGTTTGTTGTGAGTGGAGTACATCTTCTTGAGGAGATTAAACTTCAGAGCCATTTGGCAAGTGACAAGCGGCAATGCATCACATACATTTTAATCTCTACATCTACACTAGGTGTAATACTTATCCCCATCATTTTCCTTAGGTCTCTACCCCCCCAGAGCCAAGCTGGTAATACAGAGGCATCTCTCATCCCTGACAGATAATGAGCAAGCTGACATCTTTGAAAGAGTTCAGGTAACGATATTTACAGTCTTCACAAATATGATCGAAGGAATGAGAATTGGATCCTCTTGTTACAATTCCCTCTTTCAGTCCTCTATGTAGTCAGAGATATATATCCTATTATCTTATTTGATAGAAACTGTGGTGTCACTGTTGCTTTTGCTTATAGAGCAGTTAGGCTTAACTTAACATTACTTATGTTTGTCTGTGAGACGTAAAACCAATGAAGAATAAGATAAAATGAGAGACTCTGGATCTCAGTGTTGGCTTACTTTGTCTGTTTAACAGAAAATGAAGCCAGTCAATGACCAGGAGGAAAATGAACTTGTGATTTTACATCTGAGGCAGCTGTGTGAAGCCAAGCAGAGGACACACATTCACATTGGGGAAGGCCCACTGGTGAGGTGTTTTCTCCTTGACCTACTTCTGTTTTGTTTATATATTTAGTCAAGACATCACAGAGGGTGTGTCTTCACACCCTCTTTCTTTCTTGTGTGTTCTAATCTTTTTAAAGGTAAGCTCCTACCAGACTCCCTCTCACCCCAACCCCAGCATTTTAGGAGTATTTTTAAAGGAATTATTAGCAGGCTGGAAAGAGGTCAAATAATGATGGCTTTAAAAGGTAAAAACATTTACATTTGTAATTTGGCTAGGAGAACAATATGAATAAGTGTTTATGATATAAAGCAAGCATACATTTTTTATTTCGTATTGATCCCTTATTTTAAGTTTGAACATCTTATTTTGTCACAAGCCTACACAGCCCTGCATGGTAAAAGCAAACATCCAAAGAAACAATAATATGGAATTGACTATCTTGGCTGAAGACTCTCTTTATACATGTGGTTTAGAATGTATTCCCAGATGTATGTAGATAAAGCATGGGCATCAGCAACAGCTTGTAAGGGATTTATGACATATTTACCTTTGCAAGCAAATGGTAACTTTCTGTCTTGGAAGTTATCTGGTGTTCAGACATGTAATATATGTAATAGCTTGTTTGTTCAGTAGACTAGAATGATATTGACTGAGAATCTAATACCTTGGACATATTTTAGATTTACATATAATTTAGTACTATCAGTGAGTACTAGTTTACCAAAAAGATAAATGACCAGCATATCAGTGAAAATGGAGTTATAACAGAGGCAAGAGCAGAATCCTATTTTACTGGGAGCTGCTTTGTCCTTTGAAATGTATTTCCTGTGTTTCCTTGGAAATTTGGGTATAAAGTATGCAACATAGAAAGGGGTGCTGTTAATTGTTAATCAAAAGAACAGCAGTGAAAATGGACACTGAAGCTTAATTTTTTGTTAAATGCAGCCTGAATTTATTAGTGAAAAAAGAAAAGCATTAAAATTGTACATTTGTATTACTTACAATGTAAAATTAAACCCCTTTCCTTACAATCTGTATGTTCACAATATGGAACATAAATTATTACTTTTTAATAGAGCTGCAGAAGAATTCTTGTGTTTTTTAATGACTTAGTCATAGACTTGTCTTTCAAGCCTCATTGAACCTTGAATATTTCTAAATTAAAGCTTATCTGTTTTTCTTCCTACAGACCATTTCAAGTAGTACAATCCCTGAAAATGCAATGAGCAGTGGAAGGTTCAAACTTGACATTCTGAAAAATAAAGCTAAGAGGTCTTTAACTAGCTCCCTGGAAAACATCTTCTCAAGGGTAAGATTTATTTGAGTCTTGTCTGTATTTTCTAATCACCTTGTTTAGTTTGCAACTGACTCATGGAAGACTTCTTTTAAAAAGCTACTAAGATCATTTGAATTCAGTTACTACAATTTAAAAGTTTCATTCTCAAATTTATATTTATCCTGGTGCTTTTATTATCTGCATTGAGCAATAGAGGTTAAGTAGTAGAGAGTAAATAAGAATGGGGATAATAGAGTTTTGATACCCAGGATGGTAAAAACATCATTTTTCTTTTGCCATAAAAAATTACATTGAACTCTTGCTTTCATTATTTCTTAGGAGCTGATAAGAAATACTGCAAATAGTAAGAATAAATTGATAGAAATTTATGTATTTCAATTTATGTACTCCTGTATCATTTATTAAAAAATAAGCACAGTGGCACCCCTTCCTCTTCATTTCCCTCTTCCTGAACAATTTAATCCTAAAGCTCTTAGATGAGGGAAAATGAAAGAGGTGTTCTGGGCTGGAGGGCAGGGGCACCCCGGCATCTCAGGCAGAGAGAACCTGTCTACATGGGTATCACAAACGGGTAGGAATTTTAGTTGAGAGGCCACTTTAGTAGGAAGTTGGGGGCCTGAATTCAACGACTGACATGGCAGATTTTATGCATATGATCTGAAACAAATAAATTTACCTTTTCTAGATCATAGTATTTCCATCTGTAAATTGGCCATGCTAGTCCTTATTTCACATGACTGGGAGGATGAAATGTCAGTATGTTAGGGAAATAGCACACTGCAGATAGGAGGAGGTACCTGCTGTGGTCAGCTTGGAAACCTGTCATGTGCAGAGTGAAAGACGGGTGTCTAGAGCTTAACTCTCTTTACCCTATTTAGTGCCTTGGCATGTCCCACCACGCTTGCCTGGCTGACTTTGAAGTAACTCTCATGGAGACCTGAGTTACTGGAATGATTCTGCCAGTAGGGGCATGGGCAGTCTATTTTCGTCAAGGTATAGCCTGTAGCTTTGGTGTCCCGAAGTGCTGCCAGTGGCCATAATTCATGTGACCTAACAAGGTCTTTGCTTGCACCAATTGCAGCAGAATAGACTTGTTGGGAAGGTTGGCAGCTACTCATTTTGGATTAAAGGTTATCTAGAAAAAGGAGCTTCTAAACTTGGCTGGGCCTCTGAGTTACCTCTTGTTTTTTTCTCTCTGAATTATATCGCAGAAAATTGACACTCATGCCAAACAATTCGGCTCATAATTGCTGCCACTTTTAAATGCTTTATTGAACTAACTACAGTTGTTTATGAAATAGGATCCATTTTTAAAATGAGTAGAAGCTCAGCTCATTAACAATTAAAAAGCAGGTTTAGGGGAAATGTCTCTCAAAACTTGCATTACCAAACCAGATTATAGTAAAACTGAAAGCTCTCTGTTCAGAGGTGAAAAGACAGTGTTTGTTGCTTTCTCTTAAGTTGAAGTTGCCTGAAAGGTGAATATTTACTAAGACAAATTTATTATAGATATATTTTGAAAGGAGGAATATTCTCTAATGAAAGTGTCAGTTATTGGAAAGCAGTCCTCATTTCATACTTTCTTCAAACTTTAAACAGATTATCCAAGGCCGGGCACGGTGGCTCGTGCCTGTAAGCTTCAGCCTATGAAGTGGCCGGGGCTAGGGATCGCGGTTTGAGTCCCGCCTGGGGCCCGTAGCGAGCCCTAGTTCCAAAAAATAGCTGGGCGTGGTGGCACGCGCCTGTCATCCCAGCTACCTGGGAAGCTGAGGCTGGGGATTGCTTGAGTCTGTGGTACTCCAGGCAACGAGAGCCTATGGTTCCACGGGCAAAAATAGCAAGACCTAGTCTCAAAAACAAACAAACAAACAAAAAAAAACACCAAACAGATTATCCATTATCTCAATAGTTGAAGTGTGTGAATTAGTGATCATGATAGAATACACACACACACACACACACATTTTAATTACGGTAACATTAGTTTACAACATTGTATGTGATTCTAAGCATAGGACCACACCTTCTCAGATGGATGTCACCACACCAGAAAGAGAAAATACATGCAGACCTTTTCTATGAAACTGTTCACAAAGTTCTCAGAACTGAGGAATAGGCTTCCAGATTTAATAGGTCCAAGAAGATGTACAATAAACAGCTGACTAAAGTCATGCCAAGGCACATCATTGTGAAATTCAGAATGCCCAAGGGTAAAATTAGATTCTGTTCCAAAGAGAAACAGCGGGTCATACACATACAGGCTCTACATCATAGTAGCAATAGACTCCTGTACCAGAGAACACTTGAATGTTGCTAACAAAGTCTGTAGGTGAGTTTCCAGTCAGAATTGTATATTCAGTCAAGACATTAATGAAATAGAAGCATGAAATAATGAAGTTTATAGACATGTAAATATTTTTTACATGTACTTCCCATTTTCTCAGAAAGCACCGGGAGTTAATGTTTCACTAAATGAGAAAGTAAAGTGAAAAAGTGGAAGATAGAGGAAGAAAATGGAAATTCCATCAATAGCATTAAATTTCAAAGAAAATTTCTAGGTTGATAGTGAAATAAAATGCTGGGGAGATCTATTCAGCAAGCCTAAATTGCAGCCAGTCTGGACCTGGAACAGAAAGACTAAGGTCTCCAAAATGGGTTGCTCAAAGCAAAATGAAAATTATGATTGATAGACTATGTGATGTTTGACCATACTGAGAAATCTATTTGAGACTTTATTAATAAAAATGATTGCTGAGCTATTTGTTACTACACAAACACACACAAATAGTATAAGATGTAATAATGTAAAAAGATGTAATAATGTAATTTAAAATTAGTAATAGTTAAATATGTACTCAGGTGCAAGCAGTATTTACAAAGTAATAAAAATCTAAGCACAAAATTTTTGTTTAGCTGAAACTTGCTTTGTAACTCCTTTAAAAAGAAAGCAGTATGTATGGGGATGATAATGCAGTAAGAATACTAAAAGTCTCATCTTCCAGGGTAGGAAGTCAGTAGTGCCTAAAATTAAAAGATCAAGGAGTAGTAATAGCAGCTGAATAGCAAAAGCATCAGTATAAATAATTTTGGTGTTTGCTTTTAGGGACTAGGATTCAGTATGAGAAAAAGGTTAGGGGAATGCCGCTTCTATTACAAGTTTAGTAGTGCAATATTCCTTTGAAACTTTGTGCAGTTATTACATTAATGAAAAATGAATTGCATTAAATTCACATTAAATTAATTTACATTAAAATTGCAATGAAATTTAGTTCCTTCATCTCTCCCAAGTAATTAAATCCAAGAATATGTGAAACTACCAAGTACACTTTTATTTTTCAGAGTCACTTTTATTTTCAGAGTCAGTTCTACTGATTTATATTTCTGGTATATTCTTTATAGAACTTTTCTATGTGTTCTGAAGGTTTGTAGGACTTCCCAATCGGTATTTTTTCTTTCTCAAGACCTAGTGATGTATTTCCCTATTCTCTCTATAAAGTGACAAAATAGATTACATCATCTATTTAATTCTTCTTTTTTAGATCAGCTATGAAATCTATACCAAAGTATTATGTGGAAAGAGAAATATGAACCATTTTACCGACATGTCTAGTTTATTAGTTTTACATGGAATAAGGAATGAAGCTAAATCCATACATATATGTAGCACATTTTTGTTGTAATCCTATAATGGGAATTATAGTGTTTGTGGGTAGTGAGCCATTAATAACTAGTGGGGTTTTTTTTTTTTTTTTTTTTTGAGACTAGGTCTCGCTATTTTTGCCCATGGAACTGCAGGCTCTCGTTGCCCGGGGTACCACAGACTCAAGCAATCCCCAGCCTCAGCTTCCCAGGTAGCTGGGACTACAGGCGTGTGCCACCACGCCCAGCTATTTTTTTGGAATTAGGTCTCGCTACGGACCCCAGGCGGGACTTGAACCGCGATCCCTAGCCCCGGCCTCTTCATAGGCTGAAGCTTACAAGCACGAGCCACCGTGCCTGGCCTAGTGGATTGTTTTATTGTAACTTCATATTTGTTTTCATCTGGATGAGATACAAAATTTATAGTGGGAACACAGATCTCACTGATCTAATGAGGATATTCTGATCTTATGGATGGATGATGGTTAACCTTGGTCTGAATGTCTGGTTATCTGATTTAAAATCATGGAAATGTAGTGAGTAGTTTGTTCTAACATGGCTGTTAATACTGCTGACAAATTTGAGTGAACCATAAAAGAATCGATATAATGTTAACATGAAGAGGCAATGTACAACTGCCCTTTATAGCAGGAATGTAAAAATTCAAATCATGGAAAAACAGTCTAATGTAATTCTCTTCATTTAGGGGGCTAACAGAATGAGAGGTCGACTTGGAAGTATGGACAGCTTTGAACGATCCAACAGTCTTGCTTCAGAGAAGGTATCTAAGCAAGGATTCCTTTTTCACTGTTAATTGCAACTTGGCAAAAAACAATACTGACATGGTAATAGCCATTTTATTTGTTTTGTGATGAGCCCTTTATGATTTTTTAAACAACTAACATTTGAGGCATATTAATTTTACTAAGAAGCTTCTGGGTATTGACTTCATTGAGCTGAGGCTTCTCTTACTGGGAAAGAACACCATCCCTGCCAGGCTAGCTGTTACTCTTTGGGTTTTTGCTGTTTAGAGAGCGTTTATTCTTGGAGGACAGTAATTAATATTAATTAATAATTAGGTAGATGTTGTGAAGGCATAGAAAAATGAGCCATGTCATTGTTGCACTTGTAGAGTGATCTTTACATCTTTTGTTGTCTTCCTCTCTTACTTTTATTTCCCCATTTTTTTACACCATTTTGACTGCAGTGCAAGGCTCCTCTTCATCTCCTAGACAGTTCTCAGTAGGTTTGGTTTTCTGTTTCCTGTATCATGCAACATGTCACCAGAGGCATTTTTAACCATTTTCTTTTTAAATGGGAAAATATTAAAATATTTGACTAAAGTTTTTGTTGATAGAATTGAGGGCTTAACCTGCAACGAGTCAATTAGCTTAGCCCTTGTTTATCAAGCTAGGCATTTCTACAACGGTGGCTGTTCTGGAAAGCATAAACAGCATACCTGCCTTGACTAGAAGATTTATGATGTCTACCCATGCAACATGAGATGTGTTCCTGCATAGCTCACTTTTCATTCATTTCCTGTTTTTTATGTCTTTTAAAAAATTTTACCTCAGGGACCATGGAGTTGGATAGAAACATTCACAGTGAAGGAAGATACTTAACAGGCTTTATTTTATTTTCCTGAAGGCTCTGCCATGAGATTGGGACACATACGCATTGTGATATTGTTTTGACAGTACAGGAAATGTGCAGCTGATAGGTCACGGAAATCAGTAGATATGTAAACACAAACTCCACCCTCTTTTGGTCATGATTTTTTTTTCATTTTTGTTACAACAGTGAGAAAAGTACAGGACCTAGAGCATTTTACCACAAATTGTTAGTGGAAAGAATACTTTCCTTATCCTCCCTTTCACTTTCTGGGCTATCTTTATGGATGTTGTCTGACAACTTATCTTATGTCTTGCTTATCAGAAGAAATGGCTTGTGGTGATACTGATTAGGCTTCATCATGGATTGAGTAAAAAAAAAAAACAGACGTTTTGTTATGACTCAGGGGAAAGAAGAGACACTCTGTCACTTCTGAGCTCTGTGTTGAAGTGGATCTGCCATGGTCCCTGTGCGAAGGAAAGACCTCACTCCTGCTTGCTTTTTAGGATTGCTCACCAGGAGACTCGCCACCGGGGACTCCACCAGCCTCCCCACTGTCCTCAGCTTGGCACACGTTCCCCGAGGAGGATTCTGACTCCCCTCAGTTCCGAAGACGGGCGCACACTTTCAGCCACCCACCTTCCAGCACAAAGAGAAAGCTACATTTGCAGGATGGGAGGGCTCACGGTTTCCGCTCCCCTCTTCTGAGGCAGAGTTCCAGCGAACAGTGCAGGTGAGTCCAAAGCTCTCTTCAGAATGTAAAATAGCATTCTCCTGTCACTCTCTTTTGATCACGGTGAAGCCCAGTGCATTGTTACTTCATGTTGGAGTCAACATTGAGTTTTTAAAAAGACCATAGAAATCCACTGAATTGCAAATACCTCAGTTACTAAGGTAAAGGAGGCAAGATTTAAAGCATGCCCAAAGAGAAGAGCTACAACATTTTGTACATAAACATTCCCCCTCTCCTACTCCCCACAAAAATGGAAGACAAGTTATCACACACTTGTTTTGTTGCAAAAACCTGCTGACAACACAGTTTTTCACTCTCTGGTTGATGATGGCTCTACTGAAACAAAGTCAGCAAGTTCAAAAATAAGATAGCAGTAGCACATCCTGTTAGCCTGCAGGCTAACCCTAAAATACAAGGGTTAAGAAAAATACCAAAGTTTACCTTCACCTCTACGACAAAATTTGAATCCATTTTATTTCACAATAAATTAAAACCAAATATGAAATTTTCTCTAGGATAAACTTCTATCTATGAAAATATATACACATTACCACAGTTGTTAGAATGTGGCTTTTAGAAATTATTTTACATGGTATTTAAAATGTAATTTTACAAAATTAATTGGCATTTGGGAAGGATTAATAATGGGGGTAAACTTGCAATGATAGCGTGATCATACTTCTTAATGTAGCACAAAGCAGAACTTATATCCTAGGATTAATTTTATTTCTTCTCTTTATGAGTTTGGCACAGGAAACAGGATCTCATCATGAACTCTTAAGTGAAAATAGGATAATTTTTAAATAACAGCTGTTATAAAATTTCCCACCACTTTTTCAAGCATGCAACTTATTCTCATTATTTCTGAATTCCTCAGTTTGGGATTAAAAAAACATAACAAAATATCTAGGATATATAGCAATAAATCAATGCATTATTTCTCTTCAGATGTTCTTATGTAAAAAACTGACATTCATGCACACATCAAGTCCTTGTATGATCGCCTTGTGTTTATCCAAGATAATAAATCAGTTTTTTCCAACAAAAATTATCTTTGAGAATTAAAACATTACTTATTTTAAATTAAATAAAATTGATTTATTTAATTAATTTTAAATCAAATAAATTACTTAACATTACTTACATAAATTTAAAAAAATTGCTTATTTTAAATTATAAATGTAGTTATTTTTATGTTTTCACATTTCATAATATATAAGCTCATGTTATTTTTGTCAATATAAGAAGATGCATTTTGTTTCATTATAAAGCTTGCTACAAAAAGAATCTTCTAAAAAAATAGAATTATAGATGAAGTCAAAAGGTTTGGACAAAATCCTGGCTGCACAATCCCACAGGTTGCAGAAAGGAAAATGGGCATTAAAATGTTTGTTGAACTAAAGGTGTTATGATGACTTTCAATAACCATACATGCTGTTCTTAAATTTTTGGAAGGGTTTCTGTCTTTAAAATAGTTGAGTCCTTGAACTGCTATAATTGGTCTTCCTTCTGGAGTTTGTTTCCTGTAATTATTTTCACTTTCCTACTTTTCCCCCTTGAAGTATCTTTTGCATGTAAGAACAAACACTTTGTCTGAAAATTGCTAAGAATTTTATAGAGAGAGACACATATGGTTGGAAATACCACTTAGGAGTTCAATTTATGAGTGAAACTAGGTCATAGTCATCTAAACAGAAAAGTGCATGCTCCTTTTTTCCCATAGATGATCCAGCATTGAGCCTTTCAATTAGTGATTAAATTAATAGCAAGAACCTGTTTTATATGCTTTTTCATAGTGAATGAAGATTTTGCTGAAATATAAATTAAGACAAATTTGCTGTATTTTCTGTATTCAGCATTCTTCCATCAGTTCGGCGCATGCACAAGGAGAGTAATTCTTCCTCCAGCCTTCCAAGTCTTCACACTTCCTTCTCTGCCCCTTCCTTCACTGCCCCCTCTTTCCTGAAAAGCTTTTACCAGAATTCAGGTAGACTGTCCCCACAGTATGAAAATGAAATCAGGTGAGATCAGTGTCCTCTGTTTGCAAAACAAAATTTTCTGCAGTGATTTACTGATATATTACTAAAATGTGGCTGAAGCATTTTGGAGTGACATTTATGCATCCTGTTTTTGTGCTTGTTCTAATCTGTTTCTAATGTATTGGTTTCAATTCCAATTAGTATCATTGAGAAAACTTTAAAACCAATGTTTCAACTTTTAAAACTAACTTTTTGATTTCAGAATTTCATTACTTTAAAAATTATTTTTGGGGGTACTATTTGTATTTCTTTGCATTGTGTCCCAAAGTCTAAGCTTTGTTTTTTTGGAGGGAACAAGACCTGATGCTAACATATGCTAAGCAAACCTTCCCTGATCAAGCCTTTTTCTCTTGGTCTCTGTCCAAATTCATTGTACACAGCCACTGATTTAAACAACTTGAACAAAGTGATGGGTAAGATATTTCTTTGTTTTTAAGTTTATAGAATATTTTGCAGGAATTTACTTAATGATCATTGACATAGACTTATTTTTCTGAATCTCAGCATATGTCACACAATGGCTACAGGATCATGTTGTCTGTAATTCTTTCAGGAAGCCTAAGGGGATCCCTTGCATCTTCTAGATCTTTTTGATTTTTGTACCCAGTATGGATAGCCTATTAAATTATGTTTGCTCTTTTAATGATACAATACTAGAGATAGTGATTTTTTTGATAATTGCCTTTTTTTAAAAATGTTTAAAATGATAAAATATTATCGATTTTTTAAATTCTTAATGACTTGTTAACTGCTTTTAGAAAATATTAGGATAAGTTAAAAATTCTTCTAAAGGAATGGTTATTGGCTAAGAAGTGTGTGAGACTTCCTTCTGTTTTTATTTGGAATTTGGATCATTTATTTTTATTGCCGTATAGTGTTCCATTTAATACAAAACATTTATCTAATCTCTTGTTAGTGAACATTTGGTTTGTTTCTGGTTGCTTGGCAATTGGCAATTCTTTGTAGTCACCAGGAAGAATACATGCTGTCAACTAGTCTGTACACCTATTAAAATCTTGTGTATTCTTTTTGGCTTTCTTTTATTTAGATATAGAAAATTCCAAAGTTAGCATGCAACTAGGTAACCTTCAGTAATTAGTTACATTAGACTAACCCTTCAGTTATGTCTGAGTATTGTTTGTGTGTGTGTGTTAATTTTTTTCATTTCTAATATCAGATTAATAAAATTTTGAACCTGTACTTTCCCCTGAAGTAGAACACATAACAATCAAACTTGAGTATAAGAGAAAGCATGAAGAGTTGTTGTGTTTTTCAGGTACAACTTTATGGGAGAAAATTTAAAGGAAGTTAGCCACAAAAATATTATATAGGGAGCATGAAATGAATTAGAGAGCTAAGAATGCACACATGTAAAACTCTCCATTTGTTTTATCTCTATGGTACCATTTATTAATAAGAATACAGCAGTTTTAATGAAACCCATTCGCAGTTTCTTATTGTGTTAGTTAAAAATGAGCCTCTGGTTAATCCCAAGTTTCCTTCCTGAAAGAAAGTGACATTCAGGAATAACCATTTGGAAGGTCAACGACTAGGATGTAGAATACAAATGTAGTGCCTTTCATTTGATGATTACTTTGGTGCAAAATATGATATATTCATCTTCCATAGTTTTTGCTTCAGTATATATATATATATATATATATATATATATAATAAAGTATATATATTCTTCTTGTTTATAGCTTCCCTTAGCCCTCTGTATCTCAATTGAATAGAATGATATTGAAGTCAGAGGGCAAATATAAGCTAGTTTTTCACAGAAACATTCTTTTTGTAATATTTGCAGTTTACACTCAAGCATGTGAAGAACTTTTAAATTTGTTAGTAAAATTCATCTGATTTTCTAGAACTTATAATGTTTTCTTGACTCTGAAAATTCTAAAGGTCAGCACTCTTCCCTTCTATTTCTTGTACACTTTTTTGGGGTAATTTTACAATGTAAAATTGACAGGCTAGAAAGACTAATTAAAAAGTACACTGATCATAAATGCATACATCTGTCAGTTATCACAGTGAAAGACTATGTCATCCCTACCCAAAATAGATTGTTCCAAAATAGATTGTTAACAGCATCCCTACAGAATCTTTCATTGTGCTTCCATCACAGCCTTCATCCTGACCTCCAATACCATAATTTAAGTTTGCCTAGTTTTAGCCTTTAAGAAATGGAATAAAATAGCATAAATTTATTTATATCTGATTTTTTTCACCAAACAGTCACTTGTGAGATTTGTTCTTGATTTTATGCTTATTTTAGTTCATTTATTTTTTTGTTGCTGTATAGTATTAGGTTTATCATATCATAGTAACCATTTTTTTGGCCAATGGATGTGTGAGTTGTTTCTAATTATTTTGACTATTAAAAAAGCTTGCTGGCTATTACTGTGAATATTTTTAGCTGTATATACCCATGCATTATTGATGACGCACCACATGGTAGTAGCACTGTTGGCAAAATTTACGTTTAGTAGGTTATTTCAGCTAGTAAGTGTTAGACATCAATTTACTAGTTATAGTATTGGAGATGATTTTTCTGTTTGTATTTTGTGGGTTTTTTTTTTTTTTGTATTTCAAAATAAATTTAGGTTTGTAAAAATTGCAAAATATTATAGACAACTTCTATTAGTCCTTTATCCAGATTAATTAATTTTTAACATTTGCCACATTTACTTAATCATTCTCTCTGTCTATATATGTATTTATAATGTTTAGCGACATTTTGGCAAACAATGGTGGTTGTCTGAGTAAGTGGTGTTCTATTGCTGAGGCATGTAGTGCCATCTAGGTTTATATAATTGCCCTCTATGACTCTCACACAATGACTAAAAAATCACCTTCCAATGCATTTCTCAGATTGTATCACTATCATTAAGGAAGCATGACTGTGTGTGTGTACGTGCCTGTGTGTTTGTGCCTATGTGTATATTTCTTAATGCTAAGCTTTTTTGAACAGATTACATATTTCTTGTCCTTTGCTTTGAATATTTGAATGTATATTTTCTAAAATCAAGGATATTCAAGACTGGTTTTAACCCAAGAATTAAGGAAATCTGCATCTCTCATTATCGCTAGTTTCAGAGAGGACATTATACACACAAATGCTGTGATAGCTGGAACTATTTAGAATATTGAGATGAGGTTCATAATGCTTTCAATTTTGTTTTCTTTTTACTTGAGTACCTCATCATATAGTTGTATAAGGTGCATCCCTAAATATTCATAGTCAAATAAGATATATTCTGTAGGTTAACCTATATTCTGTAGGTTATCCTATAGAATAATAAATACTAGTTTTTAAAAGGCAAACTAATTAAAAATTTTAAAGTCAGATCAGATGTCTTTCTCCAGGATCACTAGTCTGAATTATTAAAAACATTTAAGGTTACTGTTTTAAGAGATCAAGAAAAAAGTGCCACGATAATTTAATGTTATTGATTAGTGGGTTTGTTTTCTGTCATTGAAATAATAAAGAGGAATCACATAGTTTTCGTTAAATTTCTAAAAATATATTATTATTTCATTGTTTAGTAGCTAAAGTATAATTGTCATGGTGATTTGGTATTTATACGGCATCTATCAATAATATATGCTTTCTATCAACAGACATCTTGTTCATCCTTATGGTTATGTCTCCATTTTGTATCCTATAATTTAACGATTACTTATTCGAAATTTATTGGTCAAGTCATTCTGCTACTGATTTTAAAACCTTCCTATGAGAAAAGTCATTTTTTTGTTAATGAACTACTTTGTGGTATAGTTTTGGTTCTTGCAGTTCTTTTCACTGATAAAATAGAGACTGTTTTTATGGTTCATTATTGAGGTAACCTTGTGTATGTCTTACTGATGATTTTTTTGGAATTTCTTTTTATTCTAAGTTCTGGGTCTGGGGGTCTGGGCATCTCTCTGTGCTAATGATGTTCCTTGTCTTCCTATTGTACTAGACAGGACACTGCTTCAGAATCAAGGTGATCAGAGATCTAAATATTTTCATTTAAAAACCTTCATAAATTCTCCCAACCGAATGTTACCTTTAGTTTCAAAATACTTTTGGCTGTCTCCTGTATGCATGCTGTCATTCCTGTGTAGAGGCTTTTATAGGAGGAAAGTATAAGCCCTGGTATACTAAGAAATGATAGCTGATCATATGAAATATTGATTGCTAATGAAAATCCTGTTTCTACTCTATTCCCTGTTGACATTTCCTTAGGACAGTGCTGTGGCTTTCCATCAAAACCTAATTTTTATTTTAAGTAACAGACACACATTTGCTAATTTGGAAATAGTCCGTAGGTACATATAAGAAATTTGCTCAAAATTCCAAGAAGATGCAGAAATGGGATCCTAAAGTAACATACTGATAAAATCTAATCTGGATTTCACCTGAAGAGGATTATTAGTGCATATTTGTCCCTTATAATTCCTGTCACATTGTTTACTTTACACACTGATGAGGTCTCCCTAGGCCTCCCACTGGTCTGGACACAGAAAACAGCTGCTTCCTTGTTATTGGGAGTATGACTACATCTTGCTTCCTCTTGACCTGAATGCTTTTAGTGATAAACCTTCAGAGTCACTGCTGAACAGTTTTGCTAAAGGCAATCATTCTTTGCTTTGTTCTGATTTCTATTACTTACCTCATCATCCTATTTGGGGCACAAATGTTTCATTTGTTTTGTCTAGCTGAGTGAAAATGCATTCAAAATTGGACTAAAATAAGATGTTCAAGAAGAAATAAGTTCTGAAAAACTATTTTTGCCTATCTATAAGATAATTTTTTTGGATATGTATTTGATTTCTTTATCTTATGAGGCCACTTAGGTAATCCTTCATTTTTACTTTCAGTAGTCTAATGAAATGTTAGTTTAAACTTATGTCCTTTCAGGTCTGCTCCAGATATATAATTTGATATATCTGACACCTTAGAGATTATGTGAGCTATTATCTCCTTATTTCACATAGAGTTAGATTAAATCATGGGGAAAGTTAGAGTTAATATCTTGCTTGATAGAATTTTTCTTATGCAATAAGGATGTAAGCAAATGAGCTAATCAGAGATATTTAAAGTTTAATGTGAAGAAATTATTTAATATCTTTTACTTATTTTTATTGTGATAACTCTGGTTTATAATACTGTATGTGATTTAACAGAATAGAATCATGTTTCCTCAGATGTATGTTTACATGCCTTCTTAATATGTTTTAAAAAGTTGCTTTCAGTGAAGAGTTTAGGAAATACAACTATTCATCCTCATGAAAAAAATCTAATGTATTTACTAAAATGATAAAATAAAGCACAAAGAAATAAAGTAGTAAGCAAAATAAAACAAGATAACTACTAACATGACTTAGAAGTATCTATGCATGGAAAAATGTGTTACCATGATTTCAATGTTTATTTCACTTGTGTTCATACAAGTGCAGGTTTTCAGTGGTAATCATGGAGAAGTAGAGTGGAGGATGGAACATTTGGTTTTTACTTAAAACATGTTTTTACTTAAAATATAAAGCTGGGGCAGGGATCAAGGAAATTTCTCTATGACCCTCTACCCTACTTGAATTTATTTTAATTATTTTATTGAAATAATTGTTTCAGGTGCACAGCATTATAATGTGACATCTGCATTATGCTCTCCACCAAATGTTCCATCCTCCACTCTACTTCCCCATGATTACCACTGAAAACCTAGTTTCCGTTTGCACTGAATAATTGACCCCCCCTTTATCAAACCTGTTGTTCCGCTGATTGATTTATTTCTTTTGACCCATATAGCTCAGATGCTATATATTCCAGTAGAATAATTCAATGTCAGTTTCTTTTAGTTAGTAAAGATTTTCCACTAGGTGACAGATGTGTACCCAGCTGAAAGCCAGAAGTTAGATGAACTTGATGCATCTGGTAAGGTTAAGAGTTAAATTATACTGTGGATTTTTGGGGAAAAGCTGAGGTTTCATCACTCTGTTGTTTCACACAGCCTTTCCTGAAATATTTCCAAGCAGAGAAACTTTGTTCGTATGTCTGGGAAATATTGCTGTCGCTTTAATCATGCTTTATTATATCTATCTTGAGTTATAGTTTGTTGTGATTTAGATATAGATACAGTCCCATGTGTTATCAATCATTGGACTTTATGTTAGTAATGTCGGTGGGTGTTGGGGGTTAGGAATTGGAGTAGTTTGCACCTTTGTGACAGGGTTCTAGCAGAAGAGTTTACATTTGTGAAAAGTGCATCTATATTGGCTAGTGTGAAATAAAACAGCAGCAAAGGTAGTAGACTCAATGACTAGTCATTAAAACACTATTATGTACAATGTCCATTGAACTAACTTTTATTAAAATAGGCAAGTTTACATTAAAAATTTCTTTGTTAGTGTAAAAAGGGTAATATTAATTTAGTGCTTGGTAAGTTTAGGCTATAAATGATTGGTCAAAGATGAACTGAAAAGTGATCTTGAATCTTTTTTATGGGAGTCAATAGGCTGTTTAAAGCTTTTGATTAATGCAAATGTAGTGGTCAGCAGGACTTGGGAGAATCTCCCAGCCTATGTGTGATACACATGGTATGAGCTCTTTTCTTCCCTTATAAAGCCATCATTTGTGTTCATGGTTTGTGGCGCTTGATTAATCAGTGACTGGTTAATAGGAAGTATATATGGAATATACCATCACAAAGGGTGTGACTTCCCCACATTGGAGAACTCTCCAAATTGTTCTTCCTTCCTAGTTATTCGTTTTCAATATCATAAGTTTCCAGTAAAGGCAATGCTGGCACAGAACACTCTTCCTGAATATTTCTTGGGAAGCAGTTTTCTAATGCATGCAATTGACAATATAAAATAAAAAATGAGAAAGAAAAATATCGTATGAAAAAAGGGAATGGCTTTGTTTCATTAAAAAAGTAAAGATAATTAGCATATCAGTCTCTACTTCACAGCATGAATTATTTGATCCTTATATTTAAATATCAATAAATACATACATTTTGGAATTCAACAATTTCAAAGCAAAGAAGAGAATAAGACATATATATATATATCAATGATTGCCTAAGAATACTCTGGAGTTATTATTTTGCTTATAAATAATATTACTCCATTAGAAAATGGAAAGAAAAATACTGACTGAAAGGTTTAGTGCTAATTAGTTTTTTTTATTTTACCCAAAGTATGGGGGAATTTTTGAAGTCCTGAAAGCTTTGATTTTGAGATCCTCAATAGCACCATGTGTGAACTCAAGTGAATTATTTACATTGGCATAGAAACATAGTGCCTAAGTGTCTGAACTCTAAACTGCCTGCTTTTTAATTTAACTCCTCTTCTTATTAATGGAGGGATCCTTGAGCAAGTTACTTGAGTTCTTTCTATTTCAGTTTTCTTGTTAAAAGTGGGAATAGAAATAATACCTACTCCATAAAGTTAATACCAAGTTGCTGTGAATTTTTCCTTGTAAAATGTTTAGAACAATGCCAGGCACACAGTGTATTTTTTGATAGCATTATTATATATAGTATATAATACAGGTTGTTTTGTTTTTATTTTTTTATTCAAAAAGTAAATATTACACTTGCCTTCCTGCTAATTTAATTGAAGAAGTTTAAAGTGAAATCTAATGCCATAGTAAGAAACGTGAAAGTAATAAAACAAATAGATGTTTCACTTCTTGTACTATAATTCCCAAGGGGAGATGTAAGACTTTTGATGCATGAAAGTATTTCAAATGGTTTTGATTCTTGGTCACCTTAGAAATGTCAGATTGCTATTAAATGTGAAACAAAAGATAATCTGCTCTTAAGTTGCCTCTGTGCCCAGGATGTTGAAAATCTTATCAGGACCCTACCATCAGAATGCATATATCTTTTTAAAATGAAGCAAAGCAGTTCTTATCTTCACCATCAAACTGTTTTTTCAGGATGTCATTTTTTTTTTTTAGTATAAGATAAAGTGTAAGTGGTCTGTTAGATAAGTTCCTCTTCTCACTGTGTTATTATTTTATATTTTGATTGCTAATTTTGACTTACTATTGACCATTAAATTCCAGGCATAGGAGAGAAATGTATTACATGATGATTTATTTAGACTATACAATCTAAAATTTTCGGTGTTATGAAATTTACAAATGTGTCATAGTAAGTTGATGTAAAGGCAGTTTATGCACCAGTTTTAATCATATTCACCCAGAAGTGTATATTTTATAGTTAGTAATGAAACTGATAAGGGTACTGCTCAGTTTTATTTTCATTGCTAACTAAACACTTAAAATGTCACTAGCAGTGAAAGAGAAAACAATTTTTAGACAATATTTTAATCCCAACATTAAAACAAAAGTTTGCAATTCCTGTGGTTTTTTGTTCTTGTTTTGATTGTTAGAGCTACTAAAAAGTTAAGAGAAATTGATATTGATTGCACACTTACCCTGTAAGTTATTATAATAGGTGCTAATTGCCTTACATAAGTATTTCATTCAATTTTCTAGGCTTACATTATCAGTTAGATGTTGCTATATAAGAAAGGATCAACACTCTTGGGAATAGATGCTTTTTGGTGTTTACTGAGAGTGCAGTCCTTGTTAGGTGTACCAGTGCTGTTTGTATATTGCTCAAGGAAGAAAAAACACTAAATCTTTTCACCAGAAAATCTCTGAAGTCTTGATAATGGACACAGGGCTTAACAAGATAGATGTGTTGTCTATTCCTAACAAGTTAGCTAGCCAACATTATGTTTAGTCCGTTATGCTTAACATTGTGAGTTAATCTTTTCTAAGGTTTTACAATATTAATTTACTCAGTAGACATTTGTTGGGAGCTTACTATTTGTCAAGTACAATATTAGGAGCTAGAACTATCCCTATAAATTAGGCATTAAGCAAATAATGTTCACAAAAATGAACATACTGGGTGCTTCAAGAGTCTTTATTAGGATATTGATGGAGGCTCAGAGTAGAAAGTTTAGGATTGGACATGTCACAGGACCAGAAGGTGGAGGTGGAGATAGAAATGATGAACATTAGTGATTAAGGCAGCTATAAAAGGAAGAATCCTTAGGCAGGACTCACTATAGCAAGGACCAGACTATGAAAAGTATCCCAAGGCTGCTATAGAGTGTGTTTGGAGACACAACCAGAGGTGGGGATGTGGAGATTGAAGGCAGTTTAGAAAATCATAGGTTCTTACAAATTAACCTACCGACACTGCAGAAGTTAATAATAGCTAACAATTCCATAAATGGAGCTCCTCCCAAAATGAAGAATACTCTGCCAGTACAGTTTTTGCACTGGCAAAACGCAGCTCTCCTGCCCACCTGTGACTGCACAGGTATTTCTTTTCACAAGCCTTCTTTCCTTTGCAAAACAGCAATGGCAGCTCTTCCTGCCTGCCTATCTGTGCAAGCGTCTGCTCCTTCTTTTTCTGTTTTATATAGTAAGCGTGTCCTTTTGGATATAACCAAAAGTCTTTGCTTTGTGGTGGGGAAACTTGCTCTGTACGACTGAAAGGGGAACTCTGGTGAAACTTTTCTCAGAGGTAAGCCAAGGCCTCACCAAACCCCATGCCTCTTCAAAATGACATCAGGTATGATTACCATATAGGGAACATTTGAACCATAGCTTCTAAAACGAGAATACATGAATTCATGCTTGCCAAAGTGGCAGTACAAGGAAACATTTATCCAGAGTTGCAGAGAGTTTTGAAGTGCACACAGATAGTAGGATTGTAGAATCTTTATCCACGAGGTTCACAAAGTGGGGCTGACTAAATTGAGATGTCTGTAATTCCAAATTACGATTCATTGTGCTGTCCTGTCTGCATAGCACCTCAAGGCCTCTCCTGATCACTGTGAATGGATGCAGGAAGTAAATAGAAATATCACAGGCAGTGTCGAGAGGCTCCCCTGACTCTCTGAGGTCTCAGCACTCATGCCAAGTTTCATTTCTAATCTAAGTGCTGACACTTCTTCACTCCATTCCAAGTCCCACATCTTCATTTGTTGGTGTCACCATCTGTAGATACTGGTTTTTCATCATTTTCTCAGGAAAGATCAAAGCCTTGGAAACTTAAAACAGTAAAATATCCCCACTACCACCACAACCACCACCAATTGTAGGTGTTCCAGCTGCTAACATAATTGGTCTCAACATAACTGAGACTTTAGGTCCTTTTCATTGCAGATCAGCATGAGGTAGCTTAGTGGTCTTTCCTGGGAACTGAAAATTTTAAAGCAAATCCTTAGGCCCACATGTTTGCTTCAGAAACACTAATGTAGAAAAGTGGGATACCTTTCCCTCCAAAGGTGATTCTGGAGTGAAGTAATATAACTAAGTTAGGGAATTCTATATATCGTCACCCTTTTGAAGAGTCACATATCGCAGTCCTCTCAGTATATTGCAGTCCTCAAAAAGTTCTTCTGTAAGGAAATGTTTACTTTTTTAAGTGAGTCTATCCAGTCCTATTTGATTATTGTTTTTTTCTTGATATATCATCTCACAATAATCCCAAGGTTGATGTTTACTATCTGCCTTTATTCAGATGACTTCCGTCATGATCCAACTATTGGTAGCTAACATTTCTGTGACATATCTTAACACTCATAAGCAACTCAAAGCTATCTTTTCCAACCTATCTTATCAGAGATGTACAAAGAGTTTTCTATGAGCTTTTATGGAATTTTTACATTGTCCAGAATTTACCATTAATTAATTTTTTTTTATAAAAGAATGAGTTCTTTATTTTTTCTTTATTTTTTATTTCATGAGACTAGGTCTCACTATTTTGCCTGTGGAACCGCAGGCTCACTTGCTCGTGGTATCACAGAAAGCTGGGATTACAGGCGTGTGCCACCATGCCCAGCTGTTTGTTGGGACTAGGTCTCGTTATGTTGCCCCGAGCAGGACTTGAACCACGATCCCAAGCCCCAGCCGCTTCATAGGCTGAAGCTTACAGGCATGCACCACCGTGCTTGCTGTATGAGTTCTTTACTTAAAGCAACCTTTGTTCCACTGTTTAAGTACTAATATTTCTGAAATCAAATTTGGAATGGTTGGCTACCATGGGATGAGTAGAAACAGGTGAGCTTCTCATGACTGGCTGTGGCCTTGACTGCATCTTCTCCCAGGACAGAGTGACCTGGCCACCATTGCTCTGTGTCACCTGTGGCTTGTGCTTGCCCCTGCTGGGACTTTTGAGTGGCTATGCTACTGCTTCATGTGAAAAACCACATTTCTCATGTCTCCTTACCAAATGTACGTATTTATTTGCTTTGCAGCGATGGAGAGGGAAGGAAAAGGACCTCATCTACTTGCAGCAATGAATCCCTGAGCTTCGGAGGCGCACCTGTCACTCCTCGCCGAATCTCCTGGAGGCAGCGCATCTTCCTCAGAGTGGCCTCTCCCTTGAACAAATCTCCCTCAGCAATGCAGCAGCAGGGTCTGTGTGGAACTCATTGAAGTATTGCTTTGTACTAGTGTCTTGAATGAGTGTATTGTGTGCAAATTCATGGACGTGATTACAGTGAGGAATCATTTGTTTTTCTTTATCTGATATACTGGCTAACTTTGTAGGTAGCGTTGAAACACATGAAACATTCAGTAAATGCTTATTGAATGAAAGAATGATTGAGCAAATTTCAAAGCCTGTTTTGGGGGCTGTCCATAATGCATAAGGAACTAGGACACATGTAGAAAAGAACTCAAAACATTTTTTTCTTAATTAGAAAATCAACATACTCTTTGACAGGTCTTACACATAAAACAAAGTGACATAGAAATATTGAATAAAGAAGTAGATGCAAACACACTAAGCAGATATCAACGAGAAGAGCGTCTTTTAATGTTAGACCTATTAGAAATTAAGGCAAATACACCTAGAAAAGTAACGTAAATGTAATACTATACAGAAAGATAAAACAATGATGAGAATACACATAATTAAACAACCTTGAGGGTTATAAAATGACATGGTAGAATTTGGGAGCAAGATAAATCAGATGCTCTCATGGGAGATTTTAATATATTCCTCTCTGAAATTTAAGTAAAGATAAATTTACAGATTATATATGAGAAACACAACAAACTTGGTCTAATATTTGTATTGAATCTTACCCCTTATAAGGACAATTCATTCTTATTTTTAGCACACGTAGGATAGTCATAAAAATTATTTAGGTACTTGACTACAAAGATTTTTAAATGAATTTCAGACAATCGTGATAGAATATTATACAGTATTTTCTGATCATAGCACCAGAAAAAATGAGGCAGAGGAGAGGGAAGGAAGGGGAAAGAAAATAGAGGACAGCAAAAAAGTTTGTGTTCAGAAAAAGAAACATATACCCCTGGCAACTGAAATAGTGAAAATAAGATGATCACAGTTACCTATCAAAATCCAGTGGTGTTCAGAGGTCATTTCTAAAATAAAGAAAACCAGAGCTCAAGTATACCAAGTTCTCACCTCAAGAAGGAGCTACAATATAAATTTAAAAAGGATTATTAAGAAAACAATAAATCACAAAGATCAGTTACAAAAAAAATACTTAACAGTACTAAAGATAAAATTAACTCTCTAGTATGTAGAGAAAGCTTTTACCAAGAAGTTACATGTCTACTTAACGTAAGTGCTAGGAGAAGCATTTTTTAGAAAACTAGAGTCAGTTGAGTGAACATTTCAGGTCTGAGAATAATGAGAAATTCAACATGGAGGGGCCAGGAGATGGGAGATGGAAGCCAAAGTCTCACCGGCCCTTCTCAGTAATTTGAACTTTTCTTTGGGGTGTAAGCAGCCATTGAAATGACTTAGGAGAGTCATACCTGTTAGTAGGAAAATAATTGACAACAGTGCAAAAGGTGGCCTGGAATGAAGGGAGGAAATAAACTCCAGAAACGGGCTAAGAGAGTGTTGGACGAGTGAGCGGAGGTTTCAGCCAAGACACACCCAACACTGCTGGGCTGCTAGAAAGCGTTCTGGGGGGCAGATCAGACCTTAGTCCTGTACCTATTCGCATCCCCCTTTATTTTGCACAGTCATAGAGAACAGCCACAGCTAAATTGCAGAAGTGAAGGACTCTGGGGAAAGACCAGTTCATTTTGGAGCACCTATGTTATAGGTCCTTTGTGCCAAAAGAAGAAGTGGTGAAATTACACAAGCTTTCATTTCACTATGACAGGGAAATCTTGAAGGGGATTTTTCACTCTAATAAATTTGCTTCAATCATTAGTTCCAGAAACTAACCATTACTAGGAAAGTGTCCTGTGGCGAAAGGTTTTAAGGTGGACCACAGGACGAAAGACTGCCAATTCCAGGGACAACGTTGTCCGGGTGACTGCCAAGGAATGCCGCTAACTGTTTTCTTTTCTGCAGATGGCCTGGACAGCAACGAGCTGCTACCTCTGTCTCCTCTCGCTCCCACCACGGAAGAGGAGCCGCTGGTTATATTCATGTCTGGGGAAGATGACCCCAAAAAGGTGGAAGAAAGGAAAAAGTCAGAAGAACTGAGGAGTTTGTGGAGAAAAGCTATACACCAGCAAATCTTGTTGCTTCGAATGGAAAAGGAAAACCAGAAACTCGAAGGTTAGCGATGGAAACAGGGCTAAATGTTCAGGGTCTAGACATAGCTTCAAACTCATTCTTCCACACTCATTCGCATTCTCAGACTTTGCACACTTTTGCTAGCATATTTACTGATGATAGCTCTTAATTTCTATTTTTTGAGATGGTTTCAACCTGGGGAAGGTGAAGGTCAGCTTAAGATATTGACATTTTTGTTTAATGGATTTAAGAGATCAGACACTCTTCAAGTTTAATTTGGTAGTGATAAATGTAGATAAGATGGAGTAAATGTAGTTGATATGACTGATATCAAATTTAACATCATTATAGATTACTTAAAGACTCTTAAGCAAATTCTCTTCCTTTTGAATATGACTAATTTTCTGGCTAACTATTCATCATACAGTTTTGAATGTGTCAAAGGAATTCTGCTTAGATTGTACTCAATTCAATTACCTAATTACTTGTTAAGTGAAAGTTACTTTTTGTTGCTGCTTTGCAAATTTTCTTTTTAAAACTCATACTCAAGTCATTAAATTTATAATTGGGATAATTTATGATAGTTATTGTGTAGTTTCATGGTGCTTTATTGCTAGATTATGAATATCAAATGCTTTCGAATATGTTTTCCAAACTTTGAAAGAATAATATTTTTACTCCAGTAGTTAAAATCATACACAGGAAGACTGCAGATATTACCAAAACCAGAAAAAAATATATGAATGCCATTATATTGGCCAAATCACTTAAAATAAAATGACATGATTTTTTACATTTGTAAAATGAACAATACAAGTTTAAAGGAACTCCTGAAATTATAAGATTAATGAAAAGTGTACAGTCTAGGTTTTTCTCTGACTTGCTTTTATTGTGTTATCTTTCAAAAAGCTTTTTTTCAGAAAGGTCTTCACATTTCTTTGTTCATCACCTAAGATTCCACTTAATATACCTATTATTCAACTCATTTTTTAAGTGAAACTGTATATCTATATATATCCAGTTTGCAAGGGTACAACTTGTTTTCTATAGCATTCTCTTTAGCAGAATGAAAAGTACTGATTCTAAATATCCTATGATATTTTCTTTAAATATCTTTTATTAAAATTAAAAATGTAATTAATTGCTCTTGAATATCTTTTGAAGTGTGGGATGATACATGATATGCCCACTTGAACCTCCACTGATTCTGAAAGCAATTGAGTTAATATATTTAAGAAATTGGTTGCATCTTAAACTAAATCCTAAAGAGAAAAAGAGGTTGAGAAAAGGGTGGTTATCCGTCCTTTAAAACATTTAAAGCATGAAATTATATTTCATTAAGTTGGGACTATGCACAAGTAGAGTCATATTAAATATTGAAAGATAATTTTGGGGTCATAGATTAATTGAAATAGAAATGACCTTAGAGATTATTTAGCTCAGCTCTTCATTTTGCAGAGGCTAAGGAGTTAACTGTCATAAGGCTAAATAGTGATGAACTGGCAGACCGAGTATCAGAATTCAGGTTTAGTCATCATGGTTCTTGGACTTTTGTCAGGTGGTACACTATTTCTCAGCTGTGTGTGTTAATATAGGAAATGTAACATGAAAAATGATATACATATTCTGAAATCTGTTATAATATAGTCATATATATGTAAATATATATGCCTATATATAAATATATAGGCATATATATCATATATATGACAGATTAAGAAAGGTGTTTATATCATCAGAAAATGTTATCAATTCTGTATTTCTGTACTGAAGTAACAAAGGCAAAATATACTAAAAGTCTAGCCAATGGATAATCATTCTAACCATCATTTATTGATGTTCCTTTACTTTTGCCGCTAACCAGTTGAGGGCAGACATTAATTGCTCTTACTCAGCATTTTAAGCCATAGGGTCTGTGATTGACACATAGTGGTGCCTATTATCATTTTCAATGAATAATGATCTAGAGGAGCTTGGAGGGGAAAAGAATCTGAGGAAATATTATGCTTTGTCCATTCTGAAAAATCATAGGTAAATTCATATATAAGATCATATTTATTGCTAGTTTTAATGAACCCACACCTTTCAAAAATTATTTGTCTATCATATATAAATATAAAGGAGTTATTGAGAAGCAAAGCTCAATGGTATTAGAAAGCCATCTAGTGGTATCCAAGAGGAATCATTTTTTAGTGAGAGTTATCTTTTAATTATGTCTGCATTTAAGAAATGTTTACTGCCTTGATGAAATAGCAGTCTTTGACACAATAGCTCATTCTTTGGAAATGGTTTCAGAACACATAAAGAGTAATACTCCTTCTGCTATTGTTTTTGTGCTGTCGAGGACTTTGGATGCATGACAGAGATTTGTGTTGCAGAAGGTAAGGTGGCCAAACTTGCATGACGCAGGTCACTCCTAGAAGGTCTCATTCAGAGCAGAACTAGTGAAAGAAAATGAACATATTGACATGTTTGTCTTCCTTCTTGCCTTTTGGACTCAATTATTCAAGATGAAAAACCAAGTCAAGAGAGTGATTTCTTTTATAGGCATTTCTTCTAATGAGCTCTGGGCTTAAAATCTTAGTTTTTAAATACTAAATATTAACTTCAGTAATAGAAATTTTCCTCTTTAAGATGATTGAAAATGAACACAGGAACATAAAATCAAGTACTATTAAGGGCAGTGTTGATAACCCTGGAAATAGTTACTAAAATATGTCAGCTTATTATGGTTAAATTTTCCAAATCAAGGTTAGCATATGGCATTACTTTCCTTATATATCATTTATAAAATATTAACATCTTAATCATGTTGCAAATAATACAAACTAACTTCTGAGAATATCATCTTTGTCAAAGAGTTTATAACACAGCAAAGATGCTATGTTTTCTTATGTTTAGCAAAGTTACTATCTGAAAGTGTAAAACCTCCTTACAAGATTTATTCCTGGTATTTTCTTTCTTGAAATGACTCCATATTTTAGACTCTTACAAATTTGAATACATTACGTATATCCTCACATTTATTATTGTTTTCAAGAAAAAAATCTTAGTTGACTCCTAGGGATCACTTGTTATGGTTTTATAAGTACAAGAAATTAATTTTTCCTATAATTACTAGTTCAATTTACTAAAATTATTTTATACTATGTTTTAAAATGTATCATTCTTAACATAAATTCTCTTTTTTTTTCTTAGCAAGCAGGGATGAACTGCAGTCTAGAAAAGTTAAATTGGACTATGAAGAAGTTGGTATATGCCAGAAGGAGATCTTAATTACCTGGGATAAGAAATTGTTAAACTGCAGAGCTAAAATCAGATGTGACATGGAAGATATTCATACCTGCCTGAAAGAAGGTACTTTGGAGCATCTTAGTCATCTGCTCAGAAAAACTTTGGAGTTTTTTTTTTTTAATTTGTGCAGCTTGAGCATAAATTTGTCTTTGTGCTTTACCTGTCTAAAAGGAGAGTGATTTGTTCCTGCCTGTTGTTAGTGTTATGGTTAGTAAGAATGTGTTGTTGATGATGTCCTTGAAAAACAGGTAAGTATTGTCCTTGAAAGATAGAGATAAGTGTTTATTTACATATACTATCTGTATATGTGTAATAAACTATATGAGCATTTATATATAGATTTATATGATTATTAATCACTCAATTTTCCTTCCATTCATGTATTCCTCTGCTTATTTTACAAAAATTGCTCTTACTCATTTTACTATATAGTGCACTACCATATCCAATGACTGATACTTAAATTTATGTTAAATTTAAAATAAAAACCACCTGACTATGTTAGGTCCAATTTCTGTGACCCAGATTAAATATATTAAAGTGAGCATCTCCCTGTGTAAAGTGAGTGTAACCCAAAGTAAGTGGATGTTTATTCTAAAAACCTATGATAATGTGTAAAACTGTTGCATGGTTTCATTAAATTAAGAGTAACTTTGTAAGATCCTAACTTATAAGCTTCTTCCTATGCTCTTTCTTGAAGATACAGAATCCTAAGAATTTTCACTGAATGAATTATTTGGGAAACACAATAGTGGCTTTCATATAATATGTATGAGATATAGATAACACTGTTCTTTGGTGTGACTTTTAAGGGGGGTTCACCTTTTCCTTTGGGTCAAAAGGCGACCATAATCTCCCTGTCCTTCCTCTCCTGTCTTGCTTTTTGCCTTTCACCCCCTTGTGTGAGGCTCTCCCGGGAGACTGACCTGTTTTGGCTCATGGTATAGTCCAGGCTGTTTCTGTGTGGAAGGCATTCATCTGCCTGCAGTGACTGCTACCACTCAGATGTAGAGAATCCTATTAACCCTGTAATTGAGGTTCAAATACTGATTCCAAACACACTGACATATGTTGATTTTGCTTTACTCATGGTTTTTTGCTTATCATAATTTGGAAGTTATTTTTACATCATTTGTAGTTTATCATAATTTCTTACTGATGGGGAATGAAATTATAATATGAAGACTGACTTTTGTTTACTAGCTTAAACCCAAATTAAAGGTGAGAAAAGATAGTAATATAGTCCAGGATTTCACAATGTAGTGTCTAAAAGTCAGACTCCTGGATTTCTAAGGCCAAACTGACCTTAGCTTTGCAAATGGGCACATTTCTCAGCCTGTTTCTGTCTCAACTTCACCACCTGTCATATGGGAACTGTAGTGATTGCCTATGTCACTGGTTGTTTCTGAGCACTCCTACATCCTCTGTATCTAGAGACCCTCAATAACTGTCATAATAATAATCAATCAGTATTAGCTGCTGTTGCATGTACGGTCATTCTTATCATTTATATTGCCAGGATTTCTTGGGCAAGGCATCAGCGGCAGAGGATTGAACTTGTGCTGCTAGGGTACCATGCAGGACAGGAGGGTTGTTACTTCTGAAGAATGACATAGCTGATCAAGTGATTGAGCAGCTTCATTCAGGAGTTCAAGATCTTACTTTTTTTTTTTCTTTTTATCTCTTTGTTTTAGGTGTTCCTAAAAGTCGAAGAGGAGAAATCTGGCAGTTCCTAGCTTTGCAATATCGTCTGAGGCACAGATTGCCTAACAAACAGCAACCTCCTGACATATCCTATAAAGAGCTTTTAAAGCAGCTCACAGCCCAACAGCATGCCATTCTCGTGGATTTAGGTATGTTTGTCATTTTGATTATTGCTTACACACTTAAACAGCAGGTCTTTTTGTTGCATTTTTTGTTTGCTTTGTGTGGTTGATGCAAGGACCTGCTAGTCTATGCAGAACTGCTGACCCTCCTTTCCTGAGGGCTGGTGGCTTTGGGGCTGCTGAAGGCACCCAAACAGCCTATGAATCAATGAAACTTTCATCCTGAACTTGCCCTCTGAAAAGGGAGTCATTTTGTATTGGAATCATTCTAAAGGTCATACTATTGGTTGCTCTCAATTCCTACTTTTTGAACAGTTGACTTTTGTTTGGGATAGATAATTTTTATCTAATCCATTCTGATTTTAAAATAGGTCAGACTAGCTTAAAGCTAATGCCAGAGAGTTTAACAAAGGTCTGCTCAGTATTCTTAGATGTATTGCCAAAATAAACCTTTAAATATGTCAGTTTAGCCTTCATGGTGGTGCGTGCCTGTAAGCCATAGCTTATGGAGTCACAGTGGGGACTGGGGATTGCAGTTCAAATCCTGCCCGGGGGAGCACAGCAATCCCTAGTCCCAAAAAATAGCTGGGCGTAGTGGTGTGCTCCTGTAATCCTAGCTACCTGGGAAGCTGAGACTGGGGATTGCTTGAGTCCATGGTACCTGTGGTTCCACGGGTAAAAATAGCGAGACCTAGTCTCAAAAATAAATAAGTAAATAAATAAACAAACCAGTTTAAAAAGCAATACAATAAATGGTTATGGTATGGAAATCATGAGTGTGTCCCTTTTGATGATGAAGGAAGCATGAGTTATTTGAGTTATTGTAATGTTACCTGAATAGAAGTTTGTGACCTGGGGATTTCTGTGACAGTATCATAAAGCTATCTTTTTCTTTCTTTCTTTTTTTTTTTTTGCAATAATAATGCCAGTTTTAGTTAATGAAAGCTATCATTTAAATACTGAATTTCAAATAGCATGTGGAAAATAAAGAGCATTAAAAAGTAAAAATTATGTCAACTGCATTATATCTCTAAATTAGTATGCTATTCTATATATAACTATTTTAGATGATGTAAATTACTAGATTAAATATTAATTGATAGTTGATTATTTTCTTCTTTATCCTAAAAGTGTGCATATTTAAGGTGACCCATTTTTGAAACAAGAAATGGCCTTATAGTTGGCATCAATTTATGTTAGTGCATATAAAAATCATTTACCCAAACATTGTTTTGACCTCTGCTCCTTTCAGGTGACGAAATTTTGTTGAGAAGCTCAATTGAACCAGTGGAATTGAAAGGAGAATTTTACAGAGAAACTGAAAACTTCACTTCTTATACTTTTTCTATCACTGAAATATGATTTTAGGGAAATTAATTTGTTCCTGAATTTCAATCTTCTCCCTCAAAACTTGTTCATTGAATTAGGATCTTGGTGGAGTCCTGCAGATCTGTATTGTGGGACTGGTAATTGGTGATGAGAGTAGGATACTGGCTAGTCAAGATACCTTAACAAAGATGATAGGATCAGATTACAGGGAAAGACTGGGCAGGAAAAAAATTGAAGTTAGAGCTAACGCCTTATATAGACAGAATATTTACAGCAAAAATTTCAAGTAAGAAAGTAAAATATTTAAAAATTGCTTATTTTACTCTACTTAATTTGATGCCATCTGTGTTTCCTTGGCATGTTCTTGTTATTTTCTCATATCTTCCTCCTACTTACTCTTGCAGAATCAATCTTTTTTAAAAATAATATATATTTTTATTGAATAAGTTTTGTTTACATTTGCCTTTTGCGTGTTCCTTCCCCATCCCACCCCCCTAGTCTCTCCATCTCTTCTTTCACTGCCATTTATTATTTAATTTTTAGTCTCTTGGGTTCTTCCTCTTCTTTCCTGTAGCAATGTCCTTTTGTCCAGTGTGGATGTGGTTTCCTAGGACAAATGGCCTGTGCTTAGCTTTCCAAATGTCTTTTTGATGCTGGCCTCCAGTTCACACATGATTGTGTTCTTTCAGTGCCTCCTCCTCCTTTCTGGTTAGCTGTTCCGGCCCATCTTCTGTCATATTTTGCTCTCTCTTTGTTTTGTAGTTCTGGTTGCTGGCATTTGGAGTGTTTTTCTGGGCCAAAGTTTATGCACCAATTTTTTTGATTGAGATAGGCCCTGGGAGATGTTTGGTCCAGTTCGTCCTGGGGCCACTGCCCGTTTCTGTGGCTTTCCTCACCCCCTAAAGTGGGAGGGTCCTTTGATATGCTGAAGGCATCTCTGAACGGGAAATTCCGTTCCCAACGTTGTAGATCTCAGTGGTTGTATTTCTGAGGTAGTTCATCTCTATAATCAGTCTATAGTCCTGTGTCCCATGGATCTGACATGTTCGTCCCAACGTTGTAGATCTCAGTGGTTGTATTTCTGAGGTAGTTCATCTCTATAATCAGTCTATAGTCCTGTGTCCCATGGATCTGACATGTTCGTTGTTCTGGAATACTTCTTTGTTTTTCACCTCTGTATTCGTGTGCAACTGCTGTTGAATCACTGATTTAGTTGCTTTTGGTGAGGGTTGACTGGATTTGGAGAAGAATGACCCCTACCACACACTACTCACCACCAGCCCATCCCCCCCCAGCCCACCGCCCCCAGCCCATCCCCACCCCCCCAGTTCGTGCATCCGGCAGGTGGGAGGGACTCATTGCATGGCAGCATGGCTGAACCAGGCGGTTTGGTGGGGGGGCTCTCAGCCGTTCCTCGCTGTCCTGGCAGGCAGCAGGGCCCCCTCTACCTTGCGCTTCCTGAATCCCGAAAGGAGCGCGGCAGGCTGGATGGCTGGGGGCTTAGTGCCTGGCAGAATGGGCTGAACCCGGAGTGTGTGCGGGGCTCTGGAGGATGTGCAGAATTAATCTTCTATCTATCTATCTATCTATCTATCTATCTATCTATCTATCTATCTATCTATCTATCTATCTATCTATCTATCTATCTATCTATCTATCTATCTATCTATCTATCTATCTATCTATCTATCATCTATCTATCTATTAATTCATTTTATTGATTTGTCACAATTGTGAATTAATTGATCCCTCCTCCTCCCTCCATATCCCCCCTCTGTATCCCCCTTCCTCCTCCCTCCATATTCCCCCTCTGTATCCCCCCTTCAGTCACTCCTCCCATTTTTCTGTGCAGAATTAATCTTAACCAATTCCTGGAAAATACCACTTTTAAGCACATGGGTGGAAAGTATTTAAAATTCTGATATTCTTGCAAGTTGTAGCTGAACTGACTAGTTATTTCACAAGGAAGCTAGTTATTTCACAAGGAAGCTTTCATTTTCATGGCACAAGGAAAGTCCCATGCCCATGTGTACTGCTTCTGTGGTGAAATACCAGCTAGCTTCATTACTTAGCACCAGCTTTCAGTGATCTAGTTCTCACTCTGGGCTGGATATTTTAAACTCAGAGTTGAATTTTGAAAGGAATTTATTTTTAGGTCAGCTTGACCCTTTGTTTTCCTTGTCCTTTATGAATATTGGAAAACAGAAAAGAGGTATTTAAAGAGCAGAGAAAGAAATATTTTAAAAATGAGAATTTCTTGAATGCTAGTCTGAATATAAAACAAAACACCCACCCAAAGTTTTCCAAGAAACTTATAAGAAAAGCAGGAATATATTTCCTGTGGACTACAAAGATTTCCTTTTAAATAATATGATTCCGGGCTGGGCATGGTGGCACATGCCTTTAGGTGGCAGCCTAGGAAGCTGCAACCAGGACCAGGGATCATGGTTCGAGTCCCGCCGGGGGCACATAGTGAGACCTAGTCCCCCCAAAAATGGCACATGCCTGTAATCCCATCTACCTGGGAAGCTGAGGTTGGGGATTGCTTGCGTCTGTGGTACCCTGGGCAATGTGAGCCTGAGGTTCCACGGGCAAAAATAGCGAGACCTAGTCTCTAAATATATAAGTAAGTAAGTAAATAAATAAATAAATGATTCCTCTTATAGAATTCTGATTAAAGTTAGAGGGTGGTCTTTATGTGAATGTAGACTGTGCCTTGATTTATTGTCAGAATACATTGTATGTTTTATTTTCCTGGGGCTCTCTTCTGTATGTTCTTGTTTGTGCAATTTTTTTTTTCTCAAAAGAGGGTCTGTTTAACATTCACTATCCCCCTATCATACATCTAAAGACGGGTGATGGTCTTGGGGGCAGAACTTGTTCCAGAGAGTGACTTTTAGATGTGTGCTCAAAGCAGCTCTCACTGGCTTGGCAAAAAGTGTTTGTTTTTCCCTGGGAGTTACTGCAGTGTGTCTCACCTGGCTGGCCAAGTATCAGGGCATCTCAAAAGTAGAGTTTTTCTTTCCTTCTACAGGTAGGACATTTCCGACACATCCTTACTTCTCAGCACAGCTTGGAGCAGGACAGCTGTCGCTCTTTAACCTCTTGAAAGCCTACTCTTTACTGGACAAAGAGGTGGGTTACTGCCAGGGCATCAGCTTCGTGGCCGGAGTCCTGCTTTTGCACATGAGTGAAGAGCAAGCTTTTGAGATGCTGAAATTCCTCATGTATGACCTTGGCTTCCGCAAGCAGTACAGACCAGACATGATGTCCCTGCAGGTGAGACCTCAGTCCTCCACTAGGAGCTTGAAGAGCAGTTAGCAGACATCCTATCAGACAGCTAAAGTACAGTTGATCTCAAGAAATGTGGATCCTTTTGAACTTGAGTAAATGTAGGGGTATGTTTGGGTTCACTGCTTTACAAAACTCTGTTAGTGTATAACATCTCTGCAGAATAATCTCCCCATAAAGCTCCTGAAGTGAATAAACAAGGAGTTCTAGAAAGGCAATCTCTAGCCCCTTGACCTGTGAGTGGCATGGAGAAAGTATCAGATCAGCTCTACTAACTTTTCCTCAACTAGTCAGCAAAAAAAGGCTAACTGAACTTCTGTTTAAAATCCGAAAATAAAGCATGGTGGTGCATGCCTGTAAATCGCAGCCTAGGTAGGATTGCAGTTCAAGTCCTGCTCAGAGCAATGAAGCAAGACCTAGTTCCAAAAAAATAGCAGGGTGTGGTGGTGCGTGCCTGTAATCCCAGCTACCTGGAAAGCTGAGGCTGGGGATTGCTTGAGTCTGTGGTACCCCAGGCAACGGGAGCCTGCAGTTCAACAGGCAAAAATAGTAAGAAAAAAAAAAATCCGAAAATATGCTCATGTCTTTCTTCTTTTACTTTGAGGGCATAACTAACAGCCTTCTCTGTCATGTTTCTTCTTGATCATACAATGCCTCCCCTCTTTCATCTTAATGTCAGATAGGTGCTTAGGAGGAAAAAGTTCCAGTCAGGGGTACTATTTCTGTCTCTATGAGAAAACAGCCTTTAAGCATTTTTTTTTGAAGTGGAATTTTCACTGCCACTTTCTTCAATCTTTTGCAAAACCCTTGCTTTCACATGTCTCCCTTCTAGTATAAGTACACTTTCTTTGGTATAGTGGATTCTAACAAGCAGTTTATATGTTATCTTTAGATACACTGTCTCAAACAATCACAACCTTACAGTTTAGACCTTTAAGTAGGAAAAAATGTAAATGAAAACTTTAAAGAGAAATGTCAGGCTTCACCCTGCTGAAATGAGGTAGCATTTTGCCTCACCCATAATTTTATGCTCTAGAGAAAAATAAAATACTTCAAAAACATGTTCTTTTTCCTGGGTCCTAACAGTGTTTGCTTGTAATACTCAATTACCAATCTGGACTGTGAGTTCATCTTGTGAATATTTTAAAAAATGTTTTTTCTTGATAGGATGAGTAGAAAGAAATTGACCCAATTTTTTTTACTCTTCAAGATGAAATTTTCTCAAGGAAGCTAGTACTTCACTCTTAATGTTGGGTTTTTATAAAGGGTGTACATGTGAACGTTTAAATATCATGATTTGATCGCTCCTTGATGACTCTTCATAGGCCTATTCACATCCCACAAATCAAATAGTGACTATAGAAGGTTTCATTTTTGCTGTTAGGCAGATCGCGTGTACTTTATAATGAATAGGAAGCATTGATGTGCTTGTCAGGAACTAAATAGCTCTGATTTCCAAAAATAACTCTTTGATAGCTATTGTTAAAATTTATTTGTTTCTTTTTGAATTTTATTCTATTATCTCTAATTTTTTATTGTCCAATTTTCAGTACAATGTTGGCCATATTTGTAGTTATTGTTCCCCTTAGGTATGGCCCGCCCTTCAATATTCTATCATTAGAAGTTCAAAGAAAGGAGACTTAATTTTGAGTGGTGTGTTTGATTTTGGTCTATACAGTAGATACCGCTTATAATCTTAAAAATACAATATTTTCCCATGCAAAATTTTATCATCAATTTGACATTGTAAAGACTATGTAAAAACTATAAATTGGATCAACCATTAATTTCATAAGACTGCAATTATCAAGAAGGATTTTATGAATTATAAAAACGAGGCTAGAACATCCTTGGTGACCACTTTCTTATAGGTTACAGGATTGGGGACCTCATTCTAAGAGAGCAGCTCTTTATGGTCTGGAAAGTGAAACAACACTTTCTACTTTCCTGGGTGGCTCCCTGTCACTGTCAGAGTGCAAGCAGCCACATGTGGCCACCATTTGCTGGGATTTCTGATTCCCTGTGTTGCTGCTGTGAGCCTGAGGTGGCAGGCTGTTCCCCTCATACCGTGTCTGTAAAATGAAGGTGGAGATCTCTTGACTAAGTCTCATCTTGCTTTGTGCCTGTTTTCTGTGTTAGTGTAAACATGTTCTATCTTTTCACTGCAAGTCTCTGTTCATCACATTCCGTTTCTCTCGCCATCTTCTCTCTTCATTCTCTCTCTGCCCCTCAAATTCTGTCTCTTCCGTCTGACAATTTGCCATGTTATTTGTAAGAGAGAATAAAATCAAGAATTATTTATTCTTAGCAAGTGACATATTAATATAAATTTTTTTACGGAAGACTATCTTTAAAAAACAAAAAATTTTGACTTTTTTCAAAAGAAATTTCATAGAAATATACCTGAATGGAGCATTTTTTCTTAACTCCTAGTTTAGAATGTAGGGAAAAAACTATGAACTTTTATTTCTTTTTAATTAAGTATTGAGGTATTAGTTCTCTGTAACCATCACAGATGAATAGAACAATATATATATAATGATATCCTTTCTTTTAAATTCTGATTGGATTCTTTGACTTGTGTGCAACTAATCTCATTCTCCTATTGCTGGAACCCTGCTTAGTATTTAAATTGTAAATGAGCTATGGGAAATACATGATTTTTTTTCCAAAATGAATCATTGAGATAATCTCATTTTTAAAAAAACCTTTTATTTATAGAAATAAAAAGTTTTATTTCAGAGGTAGAACTTCCTGTGGGTCTTTAATTTTTTCTTTGTATAGTTTGTGTGGAACCCTACTTTCCAAAGATAGATATTAAGATAAGGGTTAACAAATATTTTATTGTATTTATCTATAGTACTTTTAAATATATTTCCAAAGGACTTGCTTGGTTTTTAGCTTTGTGCCTGGGAAGTGACAGTTTTCGAAATCAATTAGTTATTTTCATATGTTTTTATGGAGCTTACTACTTAAGGGTGTTATTTTATAATAATTTTTTTTGGTGCAAGAAATTCTTCTGGATTTAATAAAATACTGTATCATTTCACACAAAAATGACAAGTTGATGTAATAAATCAAGGAGTTAACACCCAAACTGTTACTGTGCCAATAAAATTTTCATTTTAAAAATAATTTGTGGAACACTGCATTCCACAGCGTATTTATTGTTTACTACTTCTCTGTCTTTGGTTATTACAGACATAAGGGTTTTAAAGTTACCATATGCTGGCTTTATAATTTTCTTCGAAAGATAGTCAACTCAGTAGCCAAGAGAAATGATACTTTTAATTCAGTACTGAAAACACTCAGAAATAACTGTATTTTAACTCTCTGTGTCCTGAAAATTTTCTCATGCTGGAATCCTTGGGTATTAGAAACCACAGGTCAAGATTTGGGCTGGATAATCCTGAGGCTGGCAGTGCCTTGTCTAGGCACAGAACCTGGTGGGACTGTGCCTCCACCCCCTCATCCATCAGGGCCTAGGCCCAGCAAGTCACAGCAAGCTTTACTTCTGAGCTAATGTGATGGATTTCCTTAGTATGGATGCTTTTCTGGAATTGATCTGAAAAGTAATGTCAGAGTCCTGAGTCAGGGCAATTCTGATTCAATTCCTAAAGGAATACTTTCCTACAAAAGAGAAAGTTCCTTTCCCATCAACTTACATGACCCCCAAATACACAAGAAGTAGACACAGTGCACTTGAGCTCTGCTAAATGAATTTGTGCTTTCAGACCAACTTGAACACCATGATAAAAAACTGCTTTTACTTACTGAATATACGTGAATTTGTTATTATGTCTAGTGTAATAAAATTAAAATAAGCCTATTTTATGCACACAGATAAATTCGTATTATTTTCCTTTCTTCTCTACACAAACTTCAGATTCAGATGTACCAGCTGTCCAGGCTCCTCCATGACTATCACAGAGATCTCTACAATCATCTTGAAGAAAATGAAATCAGCCCCAGTCTCTATGCTGCACCCTGGTTCCTCACACTGTTTGCTTCTCAGTTTCCACTGGGATTTGTAGCCCGAGTGTTTGGTAAGCAACACCTTCGATGAAGTGAACAGCACTGCTTTCTCCAAGGAGCACACTTCGTACCATCCAGTGCTCTGGTTATTTATCATGTGTTGCTCTGAATAGCATGTTGCTGTGGAATTTAGCAGATATGCTTGGCTCTCGCCTGAGACTAATTTAAAACCATATTTTAAGAAAAGTGGAAATTAAAAGGGAATGAAGAAGAGTTGGGCTCCTGTATTTGAATAAATTGTAACATGACTTTTTTTAATGCTTAGAAATCAGAAAGTATACTTTTTCAAAAAAGTTTGAATAGAATACTTTGTATTATTTTCCTTCCCCATTGTAGTCTTCCATCTAGAGACAAAACCTGTTCTCTGACTGGATAATTGGACCGGCTAATTGAAATACCTAGGTATATGTTATTTCCAGTGGCATGCTTTAATCTGCCTTTTTGTTAAGTCTGCTTAAGTGACTCTCCTTTCCAGCCAGTGTAGTGGAGGTGCCAGTCAATATGGTGGCTCAGGGGATAACATGAACCCAAGCAGCCAGGCCTGGGGCAAGTTTCCGAATTGCTGTCTTGTTCATTTGCGTGAGGCATTAGGAATACAATGCATATGACATACACTGTGTTCCTTCAGGGGATCCTTAAATATAGTCACAAATCTTTATTTTTTAATTTACTTTTTATTGTTTGCACTTATACTATATCTATATTTAGCATCATTGTCTATCCCAATGCTCTCCCATCACCTTACCACCCTTGCATCATCTTTGTCTTTTGTGTCCTTCACCGCTCATGTTCTCTTCCTCCTTTCCCTCTCTTGTTCTGTGTTTTAGTTCTGTTGGCAGTTTTCAGTTTTTCTTAAGCATTTGTTTGTTTGTTTTTCATATATCCCTCAAATAAGTGAGACCATCCCATATTTCTCTTTCTCTGGCTTATTTAGCTAACATGATTCTTTCTAGCTCCATCCATTTTGCTGCAAATGACATGTTTGTCTTCTTTGATTGATATATAATATTCCATTGTTTAAATACGTCACATCTTTTTCAGCCATTCATCCATTTTGGGGCATTTGGGTTGTTTCCATATTTTGGCTATTATAAATAGTGCAGCAGTGAACATGTGAGTACAGGTGTCCTTATGAATGAGTGTTTTTGTGTCCTTTGGGTTGACTCCCAGTGGTGGGATTGTTGGATCGAATGGTAGTTCCATTTTTAGTTGTTGGAGGGTCCTCCACACAGTCTTCCCTAGTGCCGGACCAGTTTACACTCTCACCAGCAGTATAAGAGTATTCCTTTTTCTCCACATCTGTGCCAACACTTGTTGCCCATTTCTTTCATATGGGCCATTCTTAACTGGTGTAAGATGTTATTTCAGTGTGGTTTTGATTTGCATTTCCCTGATTATTAGTGATGTGGAACATTCTTTCCTATGTCTATTGGTCATCGGTATTTCCTCTTTGGAGACACATATATTTAGTTTTCTCTACTTTTCGACTGGGCTTTTTGCTTTGTTTTTGTTAAGTTGTGTGAGCTCTTTGTGGTCTTTGCTATCAGACCCTTATCACTTGTATGGAGGGTGAAAATTTTCTCTCAGTTTCTTTTTGTTTTGTTTGTTGACTCTTTTGCTGTACAGAAGCTTTTTAGTTTGATATAGTCCCAGCTATTTATTTTTTCTTAATTTTTTTACCAATTGTAGATGTGTCCAGAAATGGATTTCTGAAATAATTCATGGAGGGTTTTGCCCAAGTTTTCCTCTATATATTTCATGGTTTCAGTTCTTACATCCAAGTCTTTTATCCATTTTGAGTTGATTTTTGTACCAGGTGTGATGGTATTATCTTGGTTTATTTTTTTGCATGTCATGGTCCAGTTTTCCCAGCACAATTTAATGAAGAGGCTGTGCTTGTTCTAGTGTATGTTTTTTGCCCCTTTGTCAAAGATTAGTTGATCATTTATGTGTGATTTTATTTCTGGACACTCAGTTTTGATCCTTTGGTCTGTTTGTCTGTTTTTGTACCAGTACTGCGATGTTTTAATTATTATGCCTTTGTAATATAGTTTGAAGTCTGGGATTGTAATTCTTCTATTCGCTCTTTTGTGGTCCTACTTGTGGTCCTATCATGACCTTTTGTGGTCATGATGAATAATCCTTTTTATGCATTGTTGCATTCAATTTGCAAGTATTTTATTTAGAATTTTTGCATCTGTGTTCATTACTGATATCGCCTGCAATTTTCTTTCTTTGTGTTGTCTATATTTGGTTTTGGTATTAGTGTTATGTTTACTTCATAGAAAGTATATCTATAGTTGTCCATCTTTCTTAATTTTTTGGAAGAGTTTTAGTAATACAGGTATTATTTCCTTCTTGGATGTTAGGTAGAATTCATTTGTGAGCCTGTTTGGTCCTGGACTTATATTTTTAGGAAGAGTCCTGGTGACTGCTTCAGTTTCACTGCTTGTGATTGGCTTGTTTTAAATCCTCTCTTTCCAATTTTGGTTGGTTGTATCAGTCTAAGAATTTTTCCATTTCCTCCAGGTTGTTGTATTTGATTGTGTATAGATGTTCATAGTAATCTCTAGTTATTTTTTGGATTTCTGCTGTGTCTGTTGTGACGTCTCCTTTTTTGTTTGTGATTCTATTTGCTTTTGCTTCCTTCTCTTTTTTTGTCAATTTTATTTTTTCAAATAAACCAGTTTCTGTTTCTGTTCCCCCCCCCCCCCCAAGTGTTTTTTTTTTTCCTTTTGTTCCCAGGTCATTTATTTGTCCTTTAATTTTTATTTTTTCTTGTCTTCTGCTGGATTTGGAGTTTTTGTTGTTCTTTTTCTAATTCTTCAAGCTGGGGGGAGGAGGGGAGTTTAGATCATTTCTTTGAGTTGTTTCTAGCTTTTGAGATGAGCCTGTAATGCTATGAACTTTCCTCTTAATACCGCCTTTGTAGAGTCCAATAACTTTTGGAAAGTTGTGTCATCTTTGTCATTTGTTTCAATGAAAATTTTAATTTCTTCTTTGATTTCTTCCTTCATCAATCTTCCAGTAGCCTGTTGTTCAGTCTCCATGTAGTGTACTCTCTCTTTAGTTTGTTTTCATTGTTTATTTCTAGTTTAATACCTTTATCATTAGAGGAAAAACTTGATATTTTTGATCTTTGTGTATTTGTTCATGTTTGCTTTACGGCCTAGTATGTGGTTGATTTTGGAGAATGATCCATGTGCATTTGAAAAGAAAGTGTATTGTTTTCCTTGGGGGTCCAGTGTCCTATAGCTATCTATTAGGTCTGTTTGATCTAGATCTTCTTTTATGGCTTTTGTAGTCACAAATCTTTAGTCAAACTCCTCTAAATTTGTGATTTAAAATACAATTTGAAAAAAACAACAGCTTTTCCCTTGAGACTTGTGCTAAAGATGTTGTTTAGGTCCTCAGTAATCTTAGATAGGGTTTTCACCTTTTTACTTTTTATGTTCTGTTCATCTATCCAGTAACCATGACCAAAGTCACCAGTTTTTATAATGGAATTTGGCTTAATTGGAGGGTTTTTTTAAATCAAATGTTAAGTATTGTATCATGCTGAGTGTTAAGTGCCAATAATGCTAGTGGTGTTATTAGCAGCATGAAAGAAATGAAATTGAGTAGAACTCTGACAATATTAGGTTGCATTACAAATAAAAAGGGAAAATGTGGGGCAAAAAAATCAGTTTTGAAGATACATATGTAGTGTGTGTACATAGGCCAGATTCCAATGTGTCTTTTTAATGGGAAGGTGTATTTAAAAAAGTTAAGCACTGTATTAGCAGTAATACAATCGGTAAACAAAATACAGCCAAAGAGCAAAATCCAGATGATCAAATCAAAAGTTTACCAGCTTTCTGCTCTTGCTTATTGAATATTTCGGTAGGTTTTCTTCAGCAAAGTATTCCTAAGCTGAGGTCCATATTAATAGGTCTTCTGTACATTATTTTACTGATTTTGTATTTATTGATAATTTTTTCTTTCCTGCTCAGGAAATAGTCTGTCAAATTGAAGTGATGTTTCAGGGCATTTCTGTCTCATCTACCCTTGGACACTTCATGTCAGAGCTCAGAAAGTGAGCTTCTTCAGTTTCCACAGTAGCTTGGTTTTTGCTGTGAACAGGTGGATGAAGCGGCCAGCTCAGCAAGAGTTGCCCTGCCTTCTTTGAAACTGTTAAAGATTAGAGACCTTCACAAAAGGGGATGATGCATGAAGAGAAAGAACATGTCAACATAGCAGCTCCTATTTTTCTTATGAGATACTTTGTTGTTTATTATTGACCAGAATGACAGCTTGAGAGTAACTTTAACACAAAAGTGTTTGATACTTTTCAAACTATTGCATGTTTGTATTTGTGAAGGAGTGAGTCAGAGACCAGCATTTCATTTGGTTTTACTTATGATTTAGATTATATGTTGGTTTGATTTTTCTTTCAAAGTTTTTTTAAATTTCCTGCTGTAAGATAGGTTTAATTACATGTTAATTAGTTCATTGCTTTTTATATGGTAATGGACAATATTATTTGATACTATCATATTTAATGTAATATTGCATAATTAATAAATCATATTCACATTAAATAATGTCTTTAATATGGTGATAATAGGACTACAAAAACAATTAGTACCATTTAGTACTGTTTAAATAGTTTTAATTGGTTATGTTGATTTGCTTTTCATGTTCCTGTTGTGAGTTCAAAATTCTCAATATGAGTTGAATGAATTGCTTTGAGATTTACCTAACCTCTGTTAAATTTGCCACTAAAATTTATAAATAATGACATGGAGATACAGATATATAACTTTTCTTTTTTGCCTTGGCCTTATCTGAGACTCATAAATAGGTAAGGGGACTATTCAAACATTTGCTTGTTGGTCATATTAATTTTTTAAAGGTATATGCAGTTTTGACAAGTTTTCTTTTGCAAAATGTTCTCTGTTCCAACTGCAGTAATTTAAAATGGTAGTGAAAACCCACATTAAATAGACCCTTCTCATAAAAGCACACTTTTTTACATTAATAATAGATGCATACATAATTCTAATCATGGAAATTATATTCTCCTTTTTTAGATATTATTTTTCTTCAGGGAACTGAAGTTATATTTAAAGTTGCACTCAGCCTTCTGAGCGGCCAAGAGGCACTTATCATGGAATGTGAAAACTTTGAAAACATTGTTGAATTTCTTAAAAACACGCTACCTGACATGAATACATCTGAAATGGAAAAAATTATCACCCAGGTAAGATTTCAGTGGTAATAGCAAAATGTAAAATTATTCAGCAATTTCTTTGTTAATGATATAATAAGTATTTTTGCTTGACAGTTTTTTTGTTTGTTTTGTTTTTCAATTTTGAAAAATTTAATCAGATATATTTTATCTAAAATTTCTACAGTGTGACATAAGGGTCTGTGGTCTGTGCACAGAAGTGGTTCAGTGTTACCTTAGGAATTTTCCAGAGGTACTTTCTATTTGTACCAGTGGTAAGAAGGAAGAGAACTGACAGAATTAGGGAGACCTAAGAATAAAGTGTCCCACTTGCTTTTATAATTTTGCTAATCCTCTTGTAAAGTATACAGAGGATGTCTGTGGCAAGAAGATAGGCTTTGGGATTAATAATACATTTGCATTCTAGCTTTTTCACTAGTTGTTTAGCTTGCACACATCACCTTGATCTTCTGAAGCCTTTCTTTTCATCTCCAAAACGAGACTGATCTAATACTGATCTAACAGGTTTTGTGAGGCTTAATGAGGAGACTTGTGTATCATTCAGGGTCTCTTGCAGGAAATAGTCTTCTTGCAATGTGGAAGGAAGGTGCCCTCTACAGAGGTGTGAGCAGGATTAAGGGACCAACATAATGCCAAGATGCCTAGGAAGCAGAGACAGAGGGAAGCTGTTCAGAGGTCTAGTGCTAAGGTAGGCAGGGGAGAAGAGCCAGAACTATGGAGGTCATTTTGCTTTTGGTGAACCAGGCTGGGAAGGCATGGGAAGAAATACCTCACATTTTTCTCCATTTTTCTGATCTGCTGAGCACCCCCATTAGCTATGCCCAACCAGAAGCCAACAGGAAAGTAAGTGAGGAGAGTGCAAGTCACAGATCTGTACCTCCCAGGTACAGAAGAATGGATGAGGGCAAGGAATGGGGAAAAATGGAGATTAATGAGCTCATTATATATCTGGTCCCAGACTCTTCACTGGGCCCAGGTAAGTAGTTATATATTGATGCTATTCAGATGACAGGAACAAACTTAAGGTAGATTTGTAATAAGCAGTCACGCTTTATAAGTATTGATACAATTTGACCCTGTTCCTAGAGGCACATAGGATAGCAGATAAAAGAATTAAGACAAGAGGAAGGGAGTTTGAGATGTTGTTCAGGTGCCCTGCTGCCGACTGACTGTGTGACTGAGCAAAGTATAAGTCCCTGAGCTTCAATGTCCTCCTTTACAAAACAGGAAAAATAACGATTCTGTTACTTTCTACGTATTGCTTTTGGGAGTGAATACTGCCATTTAGGTTGAAAAAATGTGTACACTCTAATTCATACTCTCACACGAGCTATTTCTTAATCACATATGAAATTTTATTACATAGAATTGAAATCACAAGCATAATAATGTGTAATCTGTAATCTGTATAATATAATCTGTAAAAAATATAATCTGTAATAATAATGTGTAATATTCTGTAACATGTTTAGATATATATGAGCAGTTTGTACTTATTAAATGTTCTGTAAGTTGATAAATGTAGATTTTACTTTCATATTCACTTGCTTATTCTTTTTGACTGGCAAATAGAGATGCTCTAAGAATAAGGTGGTATCTGATTTGAAATCAGATCACTTCTTTTCTTAAACATATGAGGGAATTGCCTGACTTTTTAGATTATTGGTAGGATTAGTCAATAGAATTTGTAGGTTGGTAGCTTTGGCCTTAATATTAGAGAGAATTTTCTTAATTAAGCCTTACAGCTCTCTGTATAAGACTCAGGGTATCCAGTTATGAATATCCTCTGTGTGGTAGAGTGACTCCCATAAGATGCCCATGGATTAGTAAATATTACAAATAAGACAAATATTAATTACAAGTCCCTTCTATCCCATTGACATATAATTGGAAAGGTTCTGGCTCCATGGTTTTAGAAATATCCCCATGCAACTTTGCTTACTAATAAGCAAATTATTTCTAACATAGATCAGAACAGCTTAAATGCTAATGTTATTTATTTGGTACATACATTTTGGGAAAGAGTTATTAGATTACAGACATTTTGGTCACAAAATACTCCGGAACACTAGATTATTCAAGTTGGCCTTATCATGAACATGTTTCAATTATGTAGAAATACTCTATTTTTCCTTAAAGGAGAACTAGGAGTCTATTCTTCCTTTTGATGTGTCATCCTACTTCTCATGAATTATTATTTGGAAAGCTATAGGAAGTTCACTGGAGTGTTACTCTGTCTTTTGACATATACACTGAGAGGCAGACTAACCCATGGTGTTCCCATGCAGGTGTTTGAGATGGATATTTCTAAACAGTTACATGCCTACGAGGTGGAGTATCATGTTCTACAAGATGAACTTCAGGAATCTTTATATGCTTGTGAGGACAGTGAACCTCTGGAGAAACTGGAGAGGGCCAACAGCCATCTGAAAAGACAAAACATGGACCTTCTGGAAAAATTACAGGTAAAGTGATAAAATTTTGACCCCAAATGCACTTGAGTTCCTCCTACCTGCACCGACCCAAACTGGGAAGATCAGGATTAAACCACTGCTCATGAAGAGCTTGTGTGGGCTACCCAAGCACAGAGGAATTTAAATATCACTTGCAAGAGAAGTCTGCACTCATAATAATGTTAAATGGTAATCCAAAACAGAATCTAAGTATCTATTGGGTGTTATAGAAAATCAGTTAAGTTCAAGGCAGGAGGGCTGATTGGATTTCTGGGAGAAATAAGGAGGAGTTAGTGAAATCAAGACAACAAGGACAGGGGTTTATAGTAAGCATGGCATCAGTTTAAGGTTTAAGCTGGGGAGAAGGTGAGACAGCTATGATGAAGGCAGAATTGTAGATAGTGTTCAGTTTCAAGAGAAGACATGACTTAAATCCCATTGAAAGAAGTTTTTGAGCCATGTATTAGATCAACCTGGAGACCTTGATGAGGACAAATTAGAATGGGGAGAAAAGGTAAGGAGAACAATTGGAAATTACTCACAGAAAACTAATTGAGGGTTGCAAAATTGTCTAGAGTAAAAGTCAAAGAAATGGAGAGGAAAGGTGACATTTTTGAGATAATTAAATGAAAATCTGTTGTACATACATAGTCTCTGCCATTAAGAAGTATACACGTATGTGCAAATAGAAAATATTATGTTCTTATTTTTAAATGCATGCTCACAGATGGAGTAAGCAGTTTAGTGTAAACCAGTATTTTGCATCTCCAACTTTTATTATGTATGTTGTGGATCCAAGCCCCTGATACACCCTGAGGGGCTTACTAGTGATCAGGGGAAGGTTAGAAGTGAAACTTGGAAGGTGGGGATGAGTGCTGAGTTATAACCTAAGTGCCTGATGACTCTTTGATATCTACTTATCCCACCTGCCCCCTCATTCCCAACTGCACCTGTCCCCAAACTCGATAACACTAAATACTCTGTTATGGGGCCAGCTAGGAGAGAACCAGCTAAGATATGTAGGGCCTCTCAAGTAGTTTCTCCCCAAAAACAAGAACACTAACTTCCTGCACTTTATCTTGTGTTAGATCTGCCTAAAGAAAGTGTTATGTCTCTTCTGATTCAGAAAAGTGTCAGCGTTGTCTGTTTCTATAAAGACAAGAAGTAGTTAGTATATTGTCTCATTATTTGGGATGTTTCTGTGGTGATTATTTAAGCACTTCCTTGTTAGGGAAGGTGAATTTATACCTGCTCTATGTCATAATGACTCTCATTAATGGTTACAAGCTTTTTTTTCCATTGGCAGTTCAAGGTAGTCATTGTATCTGGGTTCCCAAGTTTCACAGTTTCGCCTGACGTCCACAAAAACTGATAGGATGCTGAGTATGTGTTTAGAAAGCCCTGCATTTCTGGTCAGAGGACAAAGAGCCTCCTTTAGTACCTTAGTGCAGTGCTGTGACTCACCTGTTTGTCTTTCAGCTGTGTTAGTTCCCTTTTTTGATAGGGATCCTCAGTCAGGGATGATGACTTACCAATACCTCTTTGGCATAATCAGTAAAATGAAATGTACTTTGTTGATTCCATATTTCTATTTTTTTTTTTTTTTTGAGACTAGGTCTTGCTATTTTTGCCTGTGGAACTGCAGGCTCTCGTTGCCCAGGGTACCACAGACTCAAGCCATCCCCAGCCTCAGCCTCCCAGGTAGCTAGGATTACAGGCGTGCGCCACCACGCCCAGCTATTTTTTTTGGAACTAGGTCTCGCTACGGACCCCAGGCGGGACTCGAACCGCGATCCCTAGCCCCGGCCGCTTCATAGGCTGAAGCTTACAAGCACGAGCCACCGTGCCTGGCCCATATTTCTATTTTTGAGAAAACTAAAAATCTTTATTTCATGAAAGGATTCATAGTATTTACTTCCTGTACTGTTATGCTAAGTGATATGGTAGTTGCCTAAAATAAGGACAGTCTGACTGCAGATATAATAAAGAACTTTTTGATTTGGAGGACTGTATCTTCTTTCTTCAAACAGATAGCTCATGCCAAAATCCAGACCTTGGAATCCAACCTGGAAAATCTTTTGACCAGAGAGACCAAAATGAAGTCTTTAATTCGGACCCTGGAACAGGAGAAGATGGCTTATCAAAAGACAGTGGAGCAAATCCGCAAGCTACTGCCAGCGGATGCTCTGGCCAATTGTGATTCACTGCTGAGAGACCTCAACTGCAATCCCAACAACAAAGCCAAGACAGGAAACAAGCCATAACCGAAGAGGTGCAGTCTCAGCAGAAAATGCTTTTAGAACGCTGCTCAAATGAGGGTGTGCATCCTGCTGGCCCTGCGTTGGACCCTGGAGCTGACAGACACCTGCACCTGGTGCTGAGCCTAGTCCTAGTCTGTGGACTCGCTCTCCTTAGCATCTTCCTGTCCTAAGCCATTGTCCCTATGCAGACTGATGTTTGTAGTGGTGGTATTGGTTGACTCTGCACATACATGTAAACTGGACATGAAGTGCTCACAATAAAAGGGATAGATGTATATTTAGAGCAATTTTTTAATCAAAGCATAATGAAGTATGCCATAAGGAAAGTTAAAGTGAAATTCCCCTTGGGCACATGTGAAATCATTTTGTCTTTGTAGTGAAACAAAGCTAAAGCATCTTTGTATATTGAAATATACTTGAAAAAAATGAATGTATTTTTTTTCCTCCAAAGAACAGCATGTTTCACTCATTGGTGGAAAGGGAGAAACTTGTGAGACTATGTATATTGGTCAGAAACCTACTGACACTGAACATGGGTGTCTGGACAATGACCCATTGCCAGTCTCTCGCCTCTGGGTTTTTCAGGAAAGTAGGGGCCATCTTTTCCCACCTGCTTTGTGCCAACTCGCATGTGGCATCTACATGCATTTTGAATCTGGCTAGGCACTACTTCAAATGCGTGTCTGGCATCAGGTCTGACTACCCATCCAGTTCAAGGTGAAAGAGAATGTTGCTAATTTTCTAGCAGACTAGACCAGCTTTATTACTCAAGCTAAAAATATCAGACTTCAAAAATTTAATTTTGGTCCTAAAGTGTCTACTTCAACCCTCTACCTTTTTTATTTCAAACAGACTTTCCTTTAATTGGTGCCACTTTTGGTAACAAGGATTTGCCATTCCCCACCCCCACTCCAAATGTGGGAGCTCTGATGCAGTTTTCTCTACCATCAGTGAAATATGATGATTGGTTTTCTGAAGATGATATGCTGTCTTGAGTATTCTTTTTTCCTTGCCAGTAGACAGAAGCTAATAAGCTCCCACGCCTTCACCTTCCATATGAAAACTTATGAGAACTGTGAAATATTTGAGAGCAAACTAGAAATTCACTGAAGATGAAGGGGGAGAGTTGCACCAACCCCATCTAGAACCTGAGATTTTACACTTGGACTCCTACGTTTTTTTCAACCTACAAGGCTGAAAACATAGTAGAGGAAATTCGTATTACTAGGTGTATGAAAAGGGAATAAATTTTTCAAATGCACATTGCGGTTCTCCACTTCAGAGATGGTTCTATGATTGTGTCTCTGAAAGTGGATGCAGCATTTTTGCCTTTCGAAAAAATGTTTATTATCACTGCATTTTGTAGTGCTTATATGCTCACAGATTGATTATGTGGATAATTTTCTTCAAAGGAAGTTTATTATAACAAGCTAAAATTCATTATAGAGTAGAAGGGTAAAAAGCTATAGAAACCTGGATGAACAGACAATAAGCATCTGCAAATCCCCTCTACACTGATACTCAGTGTAAATGTAATGACTCTATTACAAGTCAGCATGCCCTCTAATCCAGGCAATTTCTTAAAAGAAAATGTTGTCTTATTAATAAAGTTAATGTAATTCCTAGGTTCCAGAAAATGGCAATCCTAGGCATTCCATTTATTTGGAGCCACCAACTGATTTGTTGCTTGGATTTTCTGAATATTTCTATTTTTAAAAAAGGTTTTTTTTCCTACAAGTATTATGATGCCAAGTGGTTAGTGTTTGGTAATAACAATGTGTGTAATCATTGCACAGGTAATTGTGTGTGTGTTACCACACAAGTGGTAGTCAAGCAGTCTTCAAACTGGGGGTAAAACTTTTGCTTGCTGTCAGTTTAAAGTATGTTTTAATTCTGTTTCAAGTCCATACGATGAGTCGTATGATGGTGTTCAGAGATTAAGGTGACTTGGAGAGGTTATTTGTTTTGAAAGTGAATTTCTTTTTTTCATTTGTGATTTTTACATCACACCATTTATGCTCCATGCATTGTTACATATTCATCTGATGAATGTAATGTCTAGTTTGTTTCAATAAATATATTACTACGGTTTCCGTGGCTTATTGGTTTAATTTTTGTTTTTAGCGAGAGAAACTTTTGGCTAGAATGCTTTACAAAAATCTTCATAGGTTTGTTTGTTGCTGTTTAAATTGACTGATAAAAATCTTTTTAAGAGTATTATGGACAGCAAACTGCATTTTAAGGAACATTTATGAAAATATATTGTTTATTACCAGTTTTTAACTTCTTTTCACTTCCACCTTTGCTGATGAATATAAAACCACGTTGATAAATTTATCAAACACCATTTTTATTTTTTAGGTCTCCTTATAAGAAGAGAAAAATAAAGTAAAATATTTTCGTTGGATTAGCTCCCAAATAACTAAGAATTAGGAACACTTATTGGTAGATATATAAGGATATGCTTACATAAAATATTTAGCTTCAGTATATTTGCAAGTACATTTTGTAATCCAATAAAAGGATACTGGATTTTTTTGTTAACTTCAGGACTAAAATTTTCAACTGCTTTGTTTGAAGTATAGTTGTTAAACATTTTGAGACATTGATGTAAACTTAGTAGTATTTCAGACCATGTTTACATAGCCATTTTATCCTATGTCACCAAAGAACTGATTGCATTATGCTGGATTAAGAAGAGGAACTCTCTCACCTGATGTAGTTTTTTATCATGATTTGCCATTATTGTTAGCTATGATATATAGAGACATGATATTTGATGGAAAGTTTTAACTTTGAAACTTGTTTCTATCACTTCTGTTTATTCACTCAATCTATGGTTTTTGCAAGCTAAACTGGATGCTGAGTAATCAGAAGAGGAAGACATACAGTTCTTGGCCTTTAAGAGATTTTGGTTCAATGACAAGGGAGTAATTAGAAAATAAGATATAATTAGAAAATAGTTATACAAATTAATTCAGATCAGAGATATTTTGCTCAGCTTACTGGGAAAAGGCTAGCTAGCAGAAGTGGTTTTGGAAGAAGTGGTTTTGATCTGTGTCTAGCAGAGCTAGTAGTTTTAAGTAAGTTGTATTAAGCAATAGATGAATGGAAGGATGGTGTATTTCTGAAGTCCTGAAGTACAGTTATTGTTCAAATGGAGGAGTGGTAGAAGACCAGTATCCTGATGAAGAATTTATCATAAAGCTCTTTGTAGATTGTTTGGAGGAGCTTGAACTCTCCTCAAGGGGTAAATTTTGCCATTGAGAGTTAATAACCTGGAGAGAAACATGGTCAGATTTGCTTCAACCCCCTTAATACATTAAACAGAAACTAGGGGGTGGAAGGCTGCAGTTGAGTGAGATAAAAGTCTAAGGAAAAATTAAAATGCTAAAAATCCGATGAAGGGTAGTACCTTTGGGAAATTGCCTCATTGACTCACCCTTGTCTTTTTTTTTTTTTCTTGACACTAGGTCTCGCTATGTTGCCCAAGGTAGTCTCGAACCCACAGACTCAAGCGATTCCTAGCCTCAGCCTCCCAAGGCTGGGATTAAAGGTGCGCCACTGTGTCTGGCACTCCCCTGTCTTTCTCTCTGATAAAATCAGTCACTGAAGGATGCTACTTTCATCTTCAGAATACTTGCTGGTCCCCCCCCCCCCCCATCTCTCTTTTGGAATAAAATGCTGGAAGCTCTGCTAGCCTGTTCTCCAATCTTGCCCTGGCATGCTAAACCCTGTCAATTTCTTGGTGCTCCACAGTGTAGAAAAAGATTTGCTTTGCTGCAAACTCTGCTTCAAGGGGTGTGGCATCAAAGGGCCTGAAAAGGGGAACCAATTTAAATACGGGTTACCATCTCTTACTTGAACTACAGCCTACCTTAGGCAGAGAGACCTGATCTGTTCACTTAAAAATGGTTAAGTAGCACATTTTACATTATTTGTTTCTTATGCTTTTAAAATTCAGAATCCTTGCTTTTCATTTAGAGAAACAGACCTGTTACAGAGAGTTGGGTGTATCTATTCAGGAAACTCTTCTCCTTTTGTGGAACTGAAATTATGTACCTATTAAGCAATAACTCCTCATTTGTCCTCCTCCCAGTTGTGGGCAGCTACATAATCTTTCTGTGTCAACTAGGACACCCTAGTTCCTCATAGAGGACTAATATAGTGTATGCCTCTTTGTGACTAGCTTATTTTACTTAGCATAATTTGTCTAGATCATATTGTTCTGTATGTCAGAACTTTATTCTTTTTTTTTTTTTGAGACTAGGTCTCACTATTTTTGCCCATGGAACTGCAGGCTCTCATTGCCCAGTGTACCACAGACTCAAGCAATCCCCAGCTTCAGCTTCCCAGGTAGCTGGGATTACAGGCACGCGCCACCACGCCCAGCTATTTTTTTGGAACTAGGTCTCACTACAGGCCCCAGGCAGGACTTGAACCGTGTTCCCTAGCCCCGGCCGCTTCATAGGCTGACGCTTACAGGCACAAGCCACCATGCCTGGCTACTTTATTCCTTTTTAAAGCTGAATAATACTGCTTTGACTGTACATATTACATTTTGTTTAGCCATTATCTCTCCGTGGGCACTTAAATTGCTTTGCACCTGTTGGCTGCTGTGAGCAATGCTCCTGTGAACACAAGTTACACAGAGATCTCTTTGGAATTCTGATTTTAAACATTTGCATCAGGAGCTTGATTTTGTGAGTCTGCCCATGAGAAATGAATATGTGGTTGACTCATGAAACCAAATTATGAAGCCTTCAAGTCTCCAAATTTGAACAAAATCGTCAAGGTAAAAGACAGCTTTGAATTTCTTTTTATTATTATGTGGAAGGAACTCTAATTATACCCAGGTTTGAAGCTGAACCAACTGGTTTTCTCAATAATACTGCTGCTTTTGAAAACACAGGAGGACATTTTTTCCAAAATGTATTCAAACACTGTTAATAGTCATGTTTTCTTTCACAAAGTAAAATATGGGATTGAGATGATAATTTCCCTCCTCAAGTTGGGCTAGTTTGCAAATTCTCAAATGTTTGCAAAAGAACATGGTTTTATTCAGAAATAATCATTTCAGTTAAATGTACACCTGCATCATATGCTCCACATTCAGGGATGTCTCAGAGGCTTACCAAAATGAAATAAGATTTTTTCTATATTGACTTTTCTTGAGTGCATTCAGGTTTCCTTATACATTTATAGTCTATTTTGCCTGGTCAACAATAACTGTTTGAATCGCCTTTACTCCCTAATTTACCCTTTCTGTAAAAAGTCAATATGTCTATGGAGAAATCCCCATTCTCTGTTTAATAAGTCTATTAAGCTTATATTACTATGCTGGGCATGGTGGCTCGTGCCTGTAAGCCTCAGCCTATGAAGCAGCCAGGGCTCGGGATCGCGGTTCGAGTCCCGCCTGGGGCCCGTAGCGAGACCTAGTTCCAAAAAAATAGCTGGGCATGGTGGCGCGCGCCTGTAATCCCAGCTACCTGGGAAGCTGAGGCTGGGGATTGCTTGAGTCTGTGGTACCCCGGGCAATGAGAGCCTGTGGTTCCACGGCAAAAATAGTGAGACCTCGTCTTTAAAAAAAAAAAAGCTTATATTATTAGAACATTTGCTAGTACTATAATAGTACTTATATCAAAGTCATAGGGGTGAGGCAAAAAGGGATGTATCAGTGACCTGAATGAGTTATTTTGTTTGATTTTCTTTCCACCTTTCCTGAGACGTTATCAACCATGCATATACCCTTGGATAAACTGTCCCAGGTAGTCAAAGAATCAAAAGAATACATTTCACATACTGTTTTCATGAGAGAATTGCAAGATATAATGCAAGTGCACATTGGAAATTATACTTGCTTACCATTGTATTTTTCTGTTCCTTTGCTCTTCTGAGGCTGGAGGAAGTGGGTAAAAGAATTCTTAAGTGCAGAGTCCTTTGCTTTTAAGGCAGAGTCCCTGTTGCAAACAAAACACCACTTCCTGGGAGACAGTACCAAGCCTCTGTGTGAAAGGTTGTTTGAAGGAATGACAGTTGCCCTGTTTCACTGTGCAGGTTGCTTTTACTGATATAACCGCACTCATGCATTTGCAGGCCTTTTATCCAGCAGATTATCACCCGTCCCAGATTTATTTGTGTCCATGACAAGTTTCCTTGAAGAACTGATTTCACCCATTGCCATTTTGATGTGATAACCACCTGCACCTGTGAGATCAAGTTTTCATAGCTCTGTAATGAGCATACTTGGACTCTTCAGGACTGCTCCCAATTTATTCCAGGAGAATGAATATCTATTTATAGCTGCTGAAGGGCACACAGGTTCTATGCCAAATAAGGTTTGGAGACAATAGATTTAAGCAACATTCCACAGAATTACTGACTGCAGGGCTTCCCAGAGACTTGGAGCTACCCTGGCTTCTCAGGGGGAGCACAGAGTGTTCCAGGAGCAGTGGGTTTGTAAACCGTTGGGTCAGTGTGAGTTCTGGCATCTCTACTTACTACTTGTTGAGCTAAATTAGACAATAATTTAAGAACTGAGTTTTCTTTAAGAGCTGAGTTTTCTTACCAGTAAGATGATGAAGCTAAAGTTGATCTCTAATACTCTATTTAGTTGTATGATTGGATTGCTGATTGATTTTCCAAAAACGTCAGATAAATTAAGGCACATGAAAGGAAATTCCTTTTTATTTTTTACTCTATAGTAATCTATCATCTATCTCATAGTTGGCTAAAAAAAACAAAACAAAACATGTAGCTGAGTCAATTAAATTTTTATTTATTTTTTAACCAACTATTTTTTTCCCCAACTGACTAGTGTAAGTCAAGTTGAAACTGGATGATTAGCTTTGTTTGAAAAATAGAGATGAATCAATATTTCCTCGCCTAAATTTTTGGTGTCAGCACATAGTGAGTACAGCTTTTTTTTTTTTTTTTTTATAGTCTTGTCTTTATTGGTATGGTGAAGGCTGATTCTTTTTGTAATATAACCAAATTAATTTCATATGAAAATTATATTTAAAATCATTATGTTTTTCACTTTCATCTTCTATCCTTGGTGTTTATGAATGGTGAGTGCTAACATGTTAGGAGTGAAGCAGAGCAATGATTGTGAGGGAGACTAATGGAGAACACTGGAGGTCAACCCTAGCTCTCCCCCTAATTGTGCAAGAGGGCACCGGCAGTTCGGTAGATTTGGTCTCACTCTCTTCATCTATAAAAAGAAGATAATGGATAGCTATCTTACAGACTTTTGTTTAGAGTAGGGATTTTAGTATAATTTGTGGAACACTTGGCAATGGGTTAAATGAGATAATTGTATTCCAGTTATAATAAAAAACCTAAGATAGAATTAATGCTTGATACATTGTAGGACATACAAGTGTTCAAGCATTTGTTCATTCAAAATAAAAATTTTTTTTAAAGAACTGCAATCTAAAAGTACAAGGAAAGATTTTGTATCACCAGATATATATTTTTAAAACTCACTTCTCAGTGTTTACCTCCTAGATGTATACGTGACTTCTCTTATGGGGAGCACTGATTGTCATTTTATGGATGAATAGAAGTTGGTGTATGAGACAAGAACGGCTCATGTCTAATAAACTTTTATTTTCACTGTGCTATGCTACATCTATCCATCAAAGGTGGGAAAATGTATTTTTTAGTATAGAAAATCACAAAGAGCACACATATCCACTAATGAGCTAAACTTTCTCAACATTTATCCTGAGAACCTATCCAGGTCTTTATTTTTATAAATTATCTTAGCCTCTCTGCTTTTCCATTCTCACCTAGTAAGTAAGAATCCTTCCAAAAGTTTTAAGGGTTTTGGTTGGGATTAAGTCTATAAGCTGACCATAAACACAGTAAGCAGGTAAAAAATAAGAGATAATGAAAATGCTAGTTAGAACTTAAGTAGTCATGTCAATTCCAAGTTATATAGTTGTGTTTTCCACCCCCCGGTCCCTTTTTACTACAATACCCAACCCCCTCTCAACTCACTATGTTGTCTCAAATGATTAGCATCAATTGTCACATAAAAGAATTTGAAAACATTCTTTTTTTCCTTAACCCCAAACCACATAAAGGAAAGAGATGCAGGATATAGATAGAAGATAAACGGAGAGAGATAGAGAGAGAGATATCTATATCTATCTATCTATCTATATATATACACATGCATTTAGCAATCAATTGCTATATCAATTGGTATTGAATCTGACACTCAAATGATATATGTATTTATATTTCTAATTTTTTCCATTGCATCTCCTGACAATGCTGTCACTCCATATAACAGCTGGCTGTTGTACAAACATGAGAAGACACAGAGGGTGATGTTACTAAAGAAAAAAAAATTACACTATGAGGAAAACATGAAAGTAAGAAAATGACTTAGGTGAGATTAATCAAGGACATCTCCCTGAAAAGTTTTCTGTTTCCCAGTCTGACTTCTTGAAAATGGCATGAAGTCATTGCACTTAAAGACATGATGTTGAAAGGGAAAACTTTATGGCATAAAACTTTAACAATAACTACCAATAATAACTATCATTATTAATAACTTACTATATTCATATATTTATATGCATTATCTTATTTACTTTTTTTGCAATATTTCTCTGAAATAAGGTACAATTTTATCCTTATTTAAAAAATGAGAATGTAATGTACAGCTAGTAAGTGATGAATTTGGCACTCAAATGGTATATATTCTCACTGTAAAATCTGTCCTTTTGATGACTTTGCCAAGCTACACTAGACTCCCTTGGTTCACAAGGTAGTCCCAGGTTTATCTCTATTGCATCATCTCCAAGTCTCAAAAAGACTTGCGATGTGGTTTCTTTTGCATTTGTTCAAGTTAAAAATGCTTCTCAAATTGGTTTTCCTGAGATAAGCAATTTAGAAATGAGTCAGAAACTGAAGAATGCTCAAAGATGAGGGGAGTAGGAAGTGTGTGGGATGAATAGGAGGGAATAAAGCAAAGTCTAACAAGAATTCTTTTCATCTCTGATGACCTATATAATATTTAAAAATGCTGAAGAGTAACTGGAATCCAATATCTCAACCAACTTACAGCCCTTTTTTTTTTTTTTGAAGAAGCTGCTGGATGCAACGAATTAAGAAAATATCAATTACTGTTTTAATGGATGCTTGTGGGGAGACTAAAAAGACCCCTTCATAGGAATTTGCATCTTCTAAAGTGCCATTCCCCACCCACCCCAAAAGTCCACATGGTGACTCAGACTGGGAATTTTGAGGAAATAAAAAAGAAGAAATGTGTTAATGTTCTTCAGGTTGGCTCTTCCTCTCTTTCTCTAGCCTTTCATGTGTCTTTGACTGAAAAAGGTGATCATCATAGCCAGAGGAGAAATGGAATCATGGGAATATTTGCAGTAAATCTATTTAAGATGAAGCATAAATTAGGCTTACCAATATTATTCCAAGTGAGTTTGCTAGATGAAAGGAAGCAAGACTGAATTTGACTCTTTGTCAGTTTCTAGGGACATCAAGGTTTGTGGCAGAAAGTACATTTTGCTTTATTGTTTTGAAAATCAATAGAGAATGGAAGGGTTGACAGGTTACAATGAGGAATTTCTGAGATGAGACCTGTGCTTCACATTGTACTATGTTGTCTGACTAAACTCACTGACTTAGTATACAGGTGGGAGAAGTCACATTTTTGAGCACTGGTATTTAATTAATTAAACAACATCTTCAGAAAACGATTGGTCATTTTTTCTTGACAGAATGATCTAGACTTTCTAGAAAATGGGCTTTCTTTTTATTTGAAAAATATAAGGTAGAAAATAACTAAGTCTGTGACTTTTATGTTAACATTATTTAGATGAAAATTATTTCAAAACAATTTGTGAATGGATTTGTTTTTCTGATACCTGGGTGCTCTTTCACTCATAGCTGTATCATCTCTTGATTTGGGGGAATTAATTTTATTAGGTTAATACATGCATTATGCAATGTGGATTAATGTCTGTAGAACTCAAATTGGAAAACAGCATCTCATTTTGTATTAGTAATTTCATTTTCAGAACTTTAAATAGCAAAAATATTCAATTATCCAACAAATTTGTTTTAAAGGTCACTGATTCATCTCAGGAATGTCTGAAATTTGAATCATTTACTTCAACTCAATTCATATGAAATTTATGAAGAAGCTAATATATATACTACACTTGTAGATAAGGGAACACACAAATATCTACACATCAGTTTGGTGAGTTCCATAATAAAATATGTCTTAAGTGTTGTACCTAAGTAAGGAAATGGTTGAATTCAGGAAGGCAATGAGTGGAAGTAATTAATGAGTCTTGAAAAGTCAGAAGAGGATCAAAAGGGTAGTATGGGTGTGTGTGTGTGTGTGTGTGTGTGTGTGTGTGTGTGTGGTGGGGCACAGAGTACATGGGTGAGAAAGGCATAAGGAAAAGAGGTAGTAAGTTAGTCTTTGACATTCCTTAATGAGATATTCCTGAGAACTCTATGGTGACTAATTCTGCTCCCCTAACCTCATACTGCCAAGGACAAAGGTCATCTGCTGAGAAATATGTATCACACATGCTTTTCTTCTAATAAAAACAAGAGTCACCCAGTGATGAATTTACTCAGGGTAAATACCACTGCGTTTTCACGATATCTCATTTGTATGAAGTCCCCCTAACTTTAGCATCTAATATTGTATAAATAATTAATTTTTTTCAAAATGAGGATTCTCAAATTATATAAAGCTCCGATTTCACAAGTTTATGTGTAGGTGGGCCAGTGTAACAGAATGCCATAAACTAGGTGGCTGGGAATTCCAAGATTAAGTGTTTTTGAAAGTTTACGTTTTCCACTTTGCTTTTCTGAAAGACTCACACCAGTACTAGTTAGTTTTCACTAATTGAAAGAAATCTCAAGAGAATGTTTGCTTTTATGACAGAAAACCTAAGAGAGAATAATAGCATTCAGGATCTGTTTTGTAGCAGTTCTATAGAAGCGACTGGCACCCCAAGCAGTGAGAGTAGCATCACTAAACTCCCCCTGAAACTACTTTTTATAGCCTGTGTATTTATCACATCATCCCTACTTTCACTATGTGTGAATGTTACTTTAGATCTTATGCATTGTTAGGTATGATTGAGGGAATTTATTTTCTTGGTTCTGGAAACAATTTACAAAATTTCTATATAAGTGAATGGTAATTGATTCTTTGTGCTATTTTAGAAGTTAGATGTTTCACAGGTATAGTATATTTGGGATGTGAGAGACATCTGTATTCAGCTCACTCTTGGTTTATAGGCAAGTTGTACTGAAGTGTATTTATAAGGAACTCATCCCATTCTTGAGAATTCTGCCCTTATAACGTAACAACCTTTTAAAGACCTAGTTTCCAAAGACATCACATTGAAGATTGTTTTTGCATATGGCTGTGGAGCAGATACAAACCTTCAGCCCATAGCAGCTTGTGAACCTAAGTATTTTTCACTGACAACTAAATGATGTTTTGGATCCCAAATGAAGAAGACAATCTAAATTAATGAGTTGTTTTTCAAAAGATCTGGTCAGAGAAAGATCACCTGGGAGGGAGTAGCAGACCCCAAAAGGGTCTGTCAGTCATTTTATCTTTTTGGCGACGATTCTTGGGAAATCACCTCTATCTCAGCAACAGAAATTTGTACTGGAAAACCCAAGATAAGCAGTGGTAGTGTGACTTCTAAGAATTTAATTAAAACATTCTAATTCTGTTGGGTTTAGCCTTTAAACTGTGACTATCAGAGTACTTAAAATCCGTCAGTTCCTCTGGAGAATTTAGTCATCAGTTGGTCTGATGATTTTGGTCTTGTTTTTCCCTTAAGTATATGTGACTGAGATATGAAAGGGAAAATATAATCTTGAAATGAGTTTGCATCTAGGTTCTAAAAAATTAATTAGTTTTAATTAAGGTATAGAGGGATTTAGTCCATTACATAGGTATATTGTGTGCTATTACTGAGCTTTCCACTAGGTGACACTATTGTTTCAATTTATTTGCATTAATCTCTTTGGAATGGACTTCATAGAACTCATGTTACTCAAAGAAAAATTATGTAGCTAGCCATTCTGCTCCCAGGCAAACTATCTCCAATATAGTAAAATTCAGCTTATTTAGACATGCCTTCAGGGAAATGACTTATGTCTCTTTAACATTCATAAAAAGTAATTCACCTTATTGTGAATAGATTGTTTTATATCAAACCTGCATTTTTAATAATACTATTAAATCTTTTTGCCCTGTTCTCAGTAGAGATGAAGAAAAACATACAGTTTAATATATAAAAGTCTTTAAAATACAGAAGACCAATATAAAATTGCTTTTGCTTTGTCTTTTCTCAAAGCAAAATAATCAAATTTCTTTTGTTTTTATCGCATTTCTTCACCATTCATTTTGCCCAATTTTTGATAAGATCTGGAATCCAAATAGAATTCAAAATCCTTCAAGGACTTTGGACTTTTATTCATTTTTGTTAGTTTCCCTAAGCTTTTGACAGTAAATTAAGCAGCTCTGATTTGTCATAGCCACGTTATCTTGGAATGTACCTCTTTTCTACCTCTGGATCTTATTGTTACCTGGAACTGATGGGGGTACTGGTTAATACTGACTGGTTAGTATTAACCAGTGCCTGACTCCATCCATACCCCCATTCCTCCTCCGCCGTGGTCTGCCTCTACACACCTTTAATCTCATTTCCTCATGGGTTGTTGTGTGAGCCACAAGCAGCTGCTGCCCCTGCAGATCATGGCAAGTGTCCTTTAGCACCCTGCACTTTCCTTTTGTAGAATTTGCACACATGTAGCAAATTAATCTTTTGTGAATACGTATTTAATATCTGCCTCCCCACTTTATTAAATTAGGAACATGTTTTTCTCTTAAATTTTATTTTATTTGTTTATTTTTTTTAGAGACTAGGTCTCACTATGTTGCCCGGGGTAATCCCGAATCCATGAACTCAACTCAAGTGATTCCTAGTCTCAGTCTCCCATGTAGTTGGGATTACAGGTGCACGCCACCATGCCGGGCCAGTTTTTTGAGACTAGGTCTCACTATGTTGCCTGGTGTAGTCTCAAACCCATGGACTCAAGTGATCCCTAACCTCCACCTCCCAAGTAGCTGGGATAACAGGTGCACACCACCGCCCCCAGCTTAAATTCTATTTTTTTTTATTGCAGTAATGTTGGTTCACAGCACGGTATGTGATTTATGTGTAGAGATTCAGTCCTTTTTAGATGTATGCTGTCAAACCACACCTACCACCAAAGCACTGTGTCCTCCAGCAGAGGCCACTGGACCCCTTCCACCTTTACTCCTTGCCCTCCACACTTTGCCTCTGGTGTTCTAGATTCTGCAGTGAGATGTCTATGGTTCATTTTGGCTTAGTTTTTGTCAGTTCCTTTGTTTTGCATCTTTATAGTCTCCATGTGAGTAATATTATTCAACATTTATTGTTTTCATTCTGACTTATTTCACTTAGCATAACCCCTACACATTCCATCCATGTTGTTGCAAAAGGCAAGATATCTTTTTATTTTTAACACCTGAGTGGTATTCCATTATGGAAGAACAGATATAGATGGAGATGTACGTATATATATATGTGTGTGTGTGTACATACATACACACATGCACACATGTTTTTCTAACTCATCCCTCTGTTTTTGGACAGTTAGATTGTTTCTGTGATTTGGCTTTGTAAATTGTGTGCAGTGTACACAAGAGTTCACCTATTCCTTTGAATTAGTGTTTTATTTTTTATTATTCAGGTAGCTTCATAGGCCTCAAGGAATTGCTGGGTCATATGGTAGATAGGTATGTTTTTAAAAACTTAAGACACCTCTATTCTGTCTTCTCTGGGGCCTGGACCAGTCTGTATTCCACTAAGAGTATTTGAGGGTTCATTCTTCTTTGATTTTTTTTTTTAAACCCACAGAGCCCAAGCCTTCAGCTGGGGTTAAGGCAGACACATGGTCAAAATGCAGGAGGCCTATTTTGACTATTGGAGTTAATACCTGGCTTATTTTACATCTATTTATTTTCCAGAAAGATAACGATTCTTACTAGGGAGGTTTCAGGAATTGGTTGGTAGGCAGGAATCTAGCTCATTGAAAAATTGAAAAAACTTCAGGGACATAGACAGGGAGGGAAAGTTATATGCACAAGTTTGTTGGACAAGGAAATGACTGATTTTAGAATGTACTCTGGGCAATTACAACTACTGAAAGGTTTTTAAAGAGGGAAATGATATGGTCAGATGTCACAATCCATCAGGAAGGTTGAATGGTTGATGAGGACAAAAAGACTGTGCTGATAATTGTAGCAGTATAATCTTGACATTGAACTTTTTTTTTCCCTGGGTCGTGATAATTTTATTGCTAGCTGTTATTTTGGAGTTTTTTGTTTTATTTTTTAATCTGCTTCAGAAACCTTTCACACCAGTGGGGAGGACAACAATGATGTTGGTAATGACTATGTAATATCTAGCATTTGTTGAGCCCTCCTGGTGAGCCATGTCCTGCACTAACCATTTATAAGCAGAATATCAGGGGTCAGTTTCTCATGCATGACAATCACCTGGGTTCCGCTTGTTAAAAACAGGTGTCCTGTTCTCAGAGTTTCTATTTCAATAGGTGTGATTGGGGTTGATAATTTCACATTTCTGATAATGTCCTAAGTGATACTCTTGCTGCTGGTCCAGGGACCACACTTTGATAAACGACTGCATTGCATCATTTAATTAGTAAGACAGGTGTGAAAGGGATGTACTGTTATTATCTCCTCTTTACAGACAAAGTGAAGCTTCACTAACTGGTCTAGAGTCATGTAGTTGGAAAAGGGCAGAGACATCAAATTCAGATTTTCCTATCTCAAAAATTTATTGTAGTTCCTAAAGCAATGGTTCTCAAACTTTGCATGCTTCAGTCACTGGTGGCACTTAAAAATCAAGTACCCGAGTTCTGTCTCTATATAACCAATCAAATCTTCCAGGTTCGGGTGGGCTATCTGTTGTTTGACATGCTTTTAAGAGATTTTAAAGCTTAGTGATTTGGGGGAGACAGCGCAGTTGGTTGCACAGTCATCTCTTGGGAGTTAAAAAAACTACTGACATCCGGTCCTACCCTCAGATGTTCAGAGTTATTTGAGCTAGGGTGTAGTTTGGGAATGTGGAATATAAAGAATTCTCCAGATAATTCTAATATGCAGTTTCAGAAATGTGAGAACCGTTGCACAAAGATGCTGTAATAGGAATTTGACTGCCCTTAAAAACAAACAAACAACAAAAAAACAACAACAACAACAAAAAAAACCCCACCTGAAAATCAATTCATTATGTATAGGAGTTTGTAGTAAGAAAAGTCTCAATGCAGACTAGTTCTACTGAGGAGCTCTGGAGATCTAAACCCTGAGTTAAGATTATTCTGTGATTTACTAACTTTACTATAATCTTGAATGAGTCACCAAAAATTTCTCAAGCTTCAATTTCCCAAATTGTAAAAATGGGAATGTTGATAAGACTACATGGTTCACCATTGCATTGTGTAATTATAAAAGTCAAATGAAATTATGTCTCTTTAAAGCTTTATGAACCTCTGAATACTAAATATATGTGAGAGATAATACTTGCCCTGATTTAAAGAAAGAGTTCTTCCCTGGAATGTGTCACATCTGTCTGCTAGTAAGACCTATTTATTTATTTTTTTCCTAATCATTATGGCCAACTTGTATTCAGGTAATTATGTCAAACATATTTCCTTGGATTTTTTTTCCCCCTGGGAAGCACAGAGACAAAACCCTTTTGATATCATCTGTATGCTTTCCTGAAAGCACCAAATTATGGACAGGGCTGATGGATTGAGAATGCTTAACGCCAGTTTATTGTGTCTTGTTGGTGACATATCACCGTCCGAAAAGCCATCACAGGAAAAAAAAATCATTCACAGTCTAATTTAAATAATGGCCACGTCTTTGCAATGATGGCAGTCTGTGACAGTTTATAGGTTTTAGATGGTGACTCCTGCACTTTGTAAAAACAGATCACTGCTGGTGGACCTATAATTATTGCCACGCACATTTGTGAGATTTTAAAGGGAATTGAGTGGGCAGTTGCCTTTACAATCAGGTAAGTTTAGATGAGTAAATGTATTTACTAAATAACTTTCTTTTTTAAATATTGATGGTTAAATCTCTAAGTCCTGAAGCCCAATTTCCCATTTTGTTGTTTCTATCATGATTCCTTGGAAAACAGATTGAAAATGATAAAGAGGATTTGAAGGAATGTCTCTTTGCAGTGATATTGAATGGAACTGGGCAGAACTGGGACTCATCTCTTTTCCTCATCCTCAGTCCACAAGCACCATATTGAATGTGGGAAGCAGAGGGAATTTAGCTGATGGGGGGAGGGTGGTTGCAGAATGAATTAAAGAAAATAATGCTTTCTTAACTGTTCGCCTCCACAAAAAGAGCCTTTTTCACATGCACAAAATACATTAGCCAGGGAGGTAGGGGCTGAGGCTGTACAGGAGTGGGGACAGTGAGAGCCTTGGAGTGGACAAGATCATGCCTTCTTTGTCCTAGAAAGCAACGGGCTTCCCAAAAGCAGAGATCAGTGGCATTGCTTGGAGAAGTACTGGATTCAGAGATGGGTTATGTCTGAAAGATGTTTCACTGGAGCTTCCTGCCTCAGCAGGGCACAGTGAGTTTCCCCACAAGACAGAGTGTTTAGCTGTAGCCAAAAGGGCAGGTTTACAATTAATGGAAAGAAAAGGACACTTGCACAGATTCAAGTGCACAGAAAGAGCTGCCACCAGTGCTTTCCAAAGAGAAATGTTTGTGGAAGGAAACACCTGTATAGTCACAAGCAGGCAAGAAAGCTGAGGTTTTGAAAGGGGTAGGTTTAAGAAAGATGCTTGCATAGATGCAGGCTGGTGGGAAGGTTACTAAGGCTGCTACTTAGGAAAAGAAATGCCTGCTTTTTGCCAGTGCAGAAATAGTACTGATACTGTGTTCTGTTGCACAAAAGGTTCATTCCATTGTGGAGTTGTTGTCTCTTGTTAAATTCATTACTTCTAGGGTTTGAGTGGGCTGATGTGTAAGAACAGGTTCTCTATAAGGCCCTCCATCTCCGTATTCCACCTGTGGTTCCATGCTTCTGATACTTTTCTATACAGTCTGATACTGGCAACAGCAGGTGGCACCTAAGGAGTTCTCATTTCTATACCTGGTTTGACAACTGTGTTCATCATTTTTACCTCCATCTTCAGTTGCCGGTCTTGTGACCCCTTCATCCTAAACGTTCCACTCAGCTTCCATGAGGTAGATTATACTCTTTGCTCTAAACTGGGAGAGACAATAACAGAGACCCAGAGTCAGAATGAAATAACTACAAATGTATAATCAACTAAAAGATTAGCAAATTTTCTTTATTAAATTCTACCAAAAGACACCTTTGTTTTGGGTCCTAATTTACTGAAATGTGAAAATTGGAAAATTTAAAAACGTTTTTGAATGATTCACCAGTAACCTTCTAAGTGCAAGTTCAATGAGCATCAAATCATCAGGTTTTATCTGATTTAACCTTCGACTTGCCGAGCATCCCTCAGCACCCTGCTTTCGTTCTGAGGCTTCTGTGTCTCTTGGCCAAGCAGAAAAGAATAAAGAATGAAAAGCAGTCAGAGAACAAGAAATAAAAGTTTATCTCTATCATATTAACCTGGTCTTCCATGAAGCTTTTTGATCTTGACAATAGCCCACTTACCAAGTTTTTTCTAATTTAATGTTCTTGTCTGTCAAACCATGAGGCCTAGGCAGTGCATTATTCAATAAAGCATATACTGTATTTGGTACCTAGTAGATGTTTGAATAGAGATTATTGAATAAATGAGTGAATCTACATATAATAAATCTAAAAGAAAACCAGCAATTGATTTTTTTGTATCCTGCCGGTATATAGAGTCATACATGTTGCTACGTCAGCATTTGTCTTGCTAAGATTATAAATAAAGTCACATTCTTCCCAGTGATGTAAACTTTTGAGATCCTAGAGTATTCTTTTGGGGTGCAGTCCATATCTTTCTTCAGATCAATGTACCCCAAATTGTTCAAATACTCACAGACCTATTCATTCAAAAAGGGTCCATACACAATCTAATTAATCTATTAGTTGGTCTTGTCTTTACCTCTGTTTGGTTTTTACCTCTGTTTGGTTTTTACTCTGAATATAGATTTCAACTCTATTTTGCAATCCACTTTGATATTCATTATACTATTATTTGATATTTGTTATATTATTATTTGATATTTTGATATTTATTATATTTATTATAATTATTTCTTATAAAGCAGTAGTTTTAAACTTATATTTTTTGTCTTGTGTTTATTGAGCTAACATTGACTTACAATGCTGTACATGATTCAGTACACAGGATCCTACCTCTTCAGATGGAATTGATCAGACCATGCCACCACCAAGGCACCAATAGTCCTCTGCCATGGTTTATTGGATCCCTTCCCCCCTTTGCTCCTCACCTCCACCTTTCTGCTCCCGTCAAATTTCTAGTCAAAACACTTGTATTGCAGAAAGAAAACAAAAGTGTTGTCTCTACTTGTGTTTACTTATCATTTTACTGTCAATCTAACATTTTCTAAGATAGATAGCTCTTCACTGGAATTCCAGGAAGGCTGGGAAATCTTTTCAGGTCATGTTTTCACATATTATTATTTTAAAAATACAACTTCTAGTTGTTGATTTAATCTCAAAGCGGATTTGAAAACAAAACCATCCTAGCTAGAGCAATAGCTTATTCTTTAAATGTAAAGTAGGAGAGGGGACATTTTAAAACATTAGTTGAACTGTCATTAGTCAGTGACCCTGTCATACATACTGACTGATGGTCAAACACCTGAGACGAGGTGTAGGCAAAGTGTGCTTTGTTTGATACAAATCCAAAATCCCTCCTCAGCTCTATGTGGTGAGGGAGCAGCTCATTTACTGACTTCAGTAGCACTGGAGTTGTGACAAAGGGGGCTGTGATAACTCATCCTCCCTGCACAGCTGGAAGGATAAGAAAAATGATTTCATTAGGAAGAAGATCCCAAATTGGAAGCAAGTTGCTTTTATAAATTTCATAATAAAAACTGATTTTTGTACTTTCGATGTGCTTATTCTGCAAATGTTTAGAGCATTTCTGTCTGCTAGCTCTAATTTTCTAATTTGGTTCTGCATTGTATGTGACACTGATTTGAATAAGTTAAAGGAGGATGTTAAAGGGCTTCTGGCAGGGGAGGGGCTGTGGGAGTGCTCAATCGTGGCAACTTGTCTCAGAATTCAGGGGGTAAGAAATGCTTTATGCTATCTCTGTCTGACTCATAAATCAGGAATTGTTTCAGTTGTCTGGGGACCATGGTGGGGGAGGACTGGGATAAATCCAGCAGCCTGTGACATTGAGCTTAGAAGTTTTATCAAAAACCACTCCACTTGGCAAATATATTCTTCTGACCACCCCCTAAGTACCCCAGTCATGGCAGGTGACAACCTCCCAGTGATGGTAATGTATTAGGTCATTTTTTTTTGAGACTAGGTCTCACTGTTTTTGCCCATGGAACCACAGGCTCTTGTTGCCTGGGGTACCACAGACTCTAGCCATTCCCAGCCTCAGCTTCCCAGGTAGCTGGGATTACAGGCGCACACCACCACGCCCAGCTATTTTTTTGGAACTAGGTCTTGCTATGGGCCCCAGGTAGGGCTCGAACCGCAATCCCTAGCCCCGGTCACTTCATAGGCTGAAGCTTACAGGCACGAGCCACTGTGCCTGGCCAGAGGTGGTAATGTATATGTAGGAAGCTGCTAGAATAGGATCCTTTGACTGAGAAGCCTATCTATCTATCTATCTATCTATCTATCTATCTATCTATCTATCTATCTATCTATCTATCTATCTATCTATCTGTCTGTCTGTCTGTCTGTCTGTCTGTCTGTCTGTCTGTCTGTCTGTCTGTCTGTCTGTCTGTCTGTCTGTCTGTCTGTCTGTCTGTCTGTCATCCATCTGTCCATTCATTTTGAGACAGGAAGTGCAGATTTATTGAAATACATTGATAAGAAGATCAGCAGGCCAGACAGGTGAGCTCTACTGTGCCCATCCATATTAACATTTTTAAAAATGAGAAAAGAAAGATATTCTAGAGAAATAAGTAAATTCATCCTCAAAAGCACCAGACCCAATTCTCAGACCATTTTACTTTCAGCCAACGGAGAATATTGACTATATAAACATCATCGTCCCTGTAGACTCTTCCAGTGTCATTCTTTAGAGCAGGTGGAGACCAGGTGTTGATGTGAGGGTGGTTGAATCCCCCTTGGAATGGTGTTAAGGAAGCTGGCTCCAGCAACATTTTTCAGCAGGGACTGTTCATTTGTTATTTCCTGCTAAGGCACCAGCATTTATTCTTGATAATGAGAGTTCATTCAGTCCCTGTGCCTTTTTTATAAATGTCCTAGAAAGTTTGTTTAAATTAGATTTTTGTGAAAAAAGTAAAACTTCAAGTTGTGATCCATGAACTCCAATTACTGAATGAGATCTCTTCTCATATCTTCTCTAGGTTACAGATAACAAATAAATAAACTGTGCACCACATTTTTATAGACTGTAGTGGATTTTATGTTAACTTCTAGTTATTAAGTCACTATTGCCAATGCTTAGCCAGTGTGCCTAAGAGAATGTTTCTTTTGGGCTAACTGCTTTTTCTTGCTGCCTTTTGTAAAGTCATCACCACCCATGCTCACTTTAGTCATGATCCTTTAGTCACTTTCTATAGCAAAGGAAACCATCCACAAAATGAAAAGGTACTCTCCCAAATGGAATCTCACTGTTGGGGTTGGGGTGAGTTTAGAACTGGAAGTCAGCAGAAGCTGTAAGGGCTTTTATTTATTTATTTTTTTTTTCAGATATGCTCATCACATCAATACTTGTTTTTCAAAAGTCAATAAAATTGCTTACTATCCACACTACCCAATATTCATAGATTATTGATGTTTAACATATTTTTAAGCTGTCTGTTTGAATTAAAATCCAAATAAATTCCAAACATTGCAATTGGTTGAAATGGCTTTTAAGTCTCTTTTAAATTAAGGATTCTCCAAACATCTTTTTAAATTGTCTGTGCCATTTCATTGTTAACACAAAGTGATCATTCATCTGTATAATCTCTTCATCTAAATTGAATTTTGCTGGTTACACCTTTATGCTGTTGTTACTTGAGTTTCCTTTAAATAGGTATTAGATCAAGAAGTTAAAACAGACACAGGGTTGAGATTTGGCAAACATGCTTCGGTGTTGCTGAGTCCTCCCATGAAAGATCTGGTTGTCTTCATTTCTGTGATGTTAACACCATGGATTATTACTGCGTCGATTGATTATTTTTACATACATATGAAGGAAGAAACATGCATTAAAAAAACATGCTATCAGCTACTTTTACTGCTAAATTTTTTATTTCTTCTTTAGTTTGTTTCAGCAATGTGGACAGTCACTTTGAGATGGATTAGTAAAGGATGTCTGAGGAGAGGACCACCAATAAGGAAGAGAACTGAGATGGGATGGAGAGAAATCCAGACATGGGAACAGAAGGTATGCAGGCTAATACTTGAATTGCAGGCCAGGATGCAAATAAGCACAGATCCCCAGGTCCCTTAGGAAACTGTGTGTCCATGAGCTTCAGGGAATAGAGAATTAAGGGAAGAAAAGATGGAAGTGAACTTTGGGGAAATGTCAATTGGGGCCATGCTATGCAAGGTTCTAAGAGAAGACCTCTCTAAAAGTCTTAAATCAGTGCCTGGGATTTAGCTAGAGGACTCTACAAACACTTCATTGGAAGGGAAAGGACCTCACAGAAGGAGAGCAGATCCACCACCAGGTCACGTGGATGTCCTATACTAACATCACATAGTGCGTTTCCTTCCTCCCCTGGAAACAAACAATGAGGCCCATCATCTTAGGAAACATCCAAATAGAAATCAAATCCAACTTTGCTTTTTTCAGTCTTTGCTACTTCTGTCAAGAGAAAAATCGAGAGCCTTCAGAGCCCTCACCCTTATTGTAGGATGGGAGAAGGAGAAATCAGGCATGCATCCATTATATTATTTTTCTTGTCATTTTAAATTACTAGGTGGCAGTTTTGAAATACTGTACATGGCTGAATATGGCTTGAAGTAAATACCATGTCTGATGCTGGCAGACAATAGATTTCCACAAACCTGAAGCATACAATTTTTAAAGCTCTCTTCTCCTCTTCTTTCATGAGGTGGTGGGCAATTAACTATATATTATATTAACTATAAATAATTAACTATAAGAATAAAAGCCTATCAAATATAACTCTAAAATCCTAAATATATCTAAGGTTTTTGTTTTAGTTATTTCTTTTCTTTTTTCTTTACTTCATTCCCATCACTGTCTTAGTTGTTTTATTTCACCCTGCACCCTGCTGAGGATTATTTTTATTTCCTATACTGGTTCTATTTCCCCCATATGTCTTTTTTAAAGTATAACTCATTCAGTGTTTGAAAAGGGACTCTCTATTCTCCATCATTTCTATTTCTGATTATCAGGACCTAATTTCCTATTCTACATATGAACTTACAGTGAAGTAACATACAACTAAGACAACTCAATCTTGGTTTTTCTGTGGCCTGTTTCACAAAGATGGTGCTATTCCTGGACCCTGAAGTCCTTTTCGCTTGTCTCTGGACTGGAGTTCTTTTCACTTGTTCACTCACATGAATTGAGATCTTATCATCAATCAAGCTTTAGGAATACAGAGTAAAACTAGAGAAACAAGCTCCCTGACTTCAAGGAAATGAATTTCCACATCTGAAATTAAATCCATCACTTTTCCTCTTTCTCACATTCCTCTTTCTCTCAGCCATAAAGTTATTCTTTTAATCAGAAACTAGGCTCGAAGCTGTATCTCCTTCCATCCCCTTGACATCTTCCTAAATTTAGTCAGTGAGCAAGTTCTGTCAACTCCAGCCAACAATTTCCATACATTTTCACTCTTCCATCTTCACTGGGATCTCCCCACAGTATGCATCTGAAAACCTTTATGTTGACTTTTTGCCAAAATCTCATTGTTGATCTTTCTCTTCTCATCTTCAGTATGTCCCAAACTTCATTCAATTTTTCACTTGTATTACTTTAGTTATACTGGTTTCCTCCTATGAAGAACTTCAGTTGCTAATGCTTTACACAAAGTCAGGACACCCAAAACCTCTTTCCATGTGGTATGATCAAAATGAGTGCAGCAGGCTGGGTGCGGTGCTGTGTGCCTTTAATCCCAGCCTAGGAGGGAGACTGTGAGTAGGAATTGCTTGAGTCCATGAGTTCGAGACGCACCCAGGGCAACATAGTGAAAAATAGTGTGTGGTGGTGCACAACTGTAATCCCAGGCTCAGGCTGGGGATCGCTTGAATCCGTGGTACCCCAGACAACGTGAGTCTGCAGTTCCCCTGGCAACATAATGAGACCGCATCTCAAAAAACAAAACAAAACAAAACAAAAAACCATCAAAATAAAACCAAACAAACAAAAACAAAATGAGTGTAGTGTGGTCACATCATTTGAAGGGATGTGACTCTGTACCTCTGAACCACATAGTTGTAAACTATTCTCTTTTCAATTAAGAAATACTATCATGTTAAAAAACTAAAAGGAAGGTTTCATAGATTTAAAAGCATGGAGGCAAATAAATTGGTTGTAGGGATGGGAGATTTGACATAGAACCTCAAGCTGTGAACTCAGGCACGCTGAGATGCTGGTTATGGCTTCCCCCTCTCTAAGTCAGCTCTGGAGCTGGATGATGCTTCTGCACTGCCAGAAACTGGACGGGAACTTGGATTTCTATGCAGACTCTCCCTATGGCATGCAGATTGCTCCATCCCTGCCTCACCTAGAAGATGTATCTGCCAAGGGCAATTCTCTTCAGCTTAGGACCATTTCTGGAGTGGGAACTTGGTGGTGGGGGTGACTGTACGTGTCCAATATTCTCAGGTGCTGAGGGAATGATTGAGTGCCTCAGTCTTCAGTGGAAACCAATGCATTTATCTGTTATCTTTGCTATAAACATTAGTGGATCCCCATTTTACAGATGAGGAATTGCAGGTCAGGAATATCAGGGCAATTTTGCAATTTTACATAACCCAGAAATAAGTACTCAATAATCCAGTAACTACTCAGATTTCCAGCTCAGGATCTGAGAATCCAAATCCAGTGCTGGTTTAACTCTACCCTGTGATGCAGGGTACATGGCTCTTGTTTAACTGTGAGATTACTTTCTCCACCATGGATTTAGTTTTGGAGATTCTGGAAGTACTTATTTGAACTGGCAATTGCATTGGTATTGTGTTTTATCTGTTGAGGAAGAGGAAACAGGAAATGTGGAGGTAGAGTGGGCTTTCCAGTTAGAGTGTCATCACATCAACACTGGGGAAAAGTTCTCTTTATTTTCAAAAATTAGACGTCTGGTAAGCCTCTTGTCATTTTGTGATTAGTAATGTCTTAATTCTCTGTGTTTATTTATTAAACAACCATTCAAAGGTAACCTGCATTTCTCATTTCCTTAGACTTCACCATAACTATCTGTGAGCGAAGGTATACATTCCCTACCTTGCTGGATGTACATTTCCCTTCATACACATTGATTCCAGACCTATGGAGGGCCATGTGGTATCTTTTGAACTGAGATGTTCAGTGATTTGGGTGGGTAATTAGAGGTCATGAGATTCCTTACATGAACTGAGAAAGGTGAAGTTTTAGATTGTTCTGCACTTGTAGCTGGGCACAGTGACGTGTGCCTGTAAGCTTCAGCCTATGAATCGGCCAGGACCAGGGATTGCAGTTTGAGTCCTGCCTGGATCCCGTAGGGAGACCTAGTTCCAAAAAAATAGTTGGGTGTGGTGGCATGCGCCTGTAATCCCAGCTACCTGGGAAGCTGAGGCTGGGATTGCTTGAGTCTGTGGTACCCTGGGCAACGTGAGCGTGCGGTTCCACGGGCAAAAACAGCGAGACCTTGTCTCAAAAAAAATTAAAAAAAGGTGGTATGTATTAGATTGTTCTGCTCCTCTGATAATAGTCTTTCCCTCTCCCTCCTTTCCTCTACTGCCCCCAACAATTCCATGATGCAGAGACCAGAAATTGCAAGATAATTGCAAAATACTGAGCTGTGGGATAGTATTCTTGTGACCTAAGTAACTGTTCATCCATAATGTACCCTGTGAACTAGGCCTTCTTCCCTTGTGGAACATCTTGAGATTAGTTAAACTGTCTAAACTCTCAGCTTGACCTTTGCTTAAATTACCCCTGGTGAGTCTAGAAACCAAGACTAATGTCAGGGCATGCTAGGACTGGGGACATATCATCCAATATTGTTTTATAACCTCCCTGAGGGCAGGAACTATGTCCTTTCATTTTATATTCTCTACACATGAGTTGCTCTCTCTAACTTCAGTGTACATAAAAATTGCTTGAAGATCTATTAAGAATGTACATTTTGATCTCTCCTTATCTCTTTCCATGGAATCTATCTACATTTTTTACCAAGCACTCAAGCTATTCTTAAGTAAAAATCCCTTGTTACCTAACAGGTGCTCCTAAATTTTTAGATGCAAAGTGACTATAGTTCTTACTACTGTCTTTACCCCCTTTAAAAAATGTTTAAGATCTAATTCACATACTGTAAATCCATTCTTTTAAGTGGACACTTGAGTGTTTTCAGTATACTTTACAGTTATGTGACCATCTGTACTATCTAATTCTAAAATATTTCTAAGAACCCAAAGCAATACTCCTTACTGTTTTATCTCCCATTTTTCTGTAATTTTTAGCTTTATATTATTTTGCATTTTGTACTTTTTGTTGATTTTATTGCTAAGTATTTTATTCTTTCAGATGCTTTTGCAAATAATGCATTTTTCTAATTTCAGTTTTAGATTATTCATTGCCAGTCCTACAAACAATTTATTAGTGTATATTAGTCTTGCACCTTAAAACCTGATTGAAGCCGGGCACAGTGGCGCGTGCCTGAAGGCGACAGCATATGGAGTCATGGCAGGGTCTGGGGATTGCGATTCGAGTTCCACCTGGGGCAACACAGCGAGACCTAGTCCCCAAAAATAGCTGGATGGTGTGCGTCTGTAATCCTAGCTACCTGAGAAGTTAAGGCTGGGTATTGCTTGAGTCTGTGGTATCATGGACAACATGAGCCTGCGGTTCCAGGGGCAAAAATAGCGAGAACTAGTCTCAAACAAACAAACAAACAAACAAACAAACAAACAAACAAACAACCTGTTTGAAATTGTTATTAGCTCTAGTAGTATTTTGTATACTTCCTATAATTTGCTATTTACAAGATCATGTCGTTTGTGAATGTAATTTTACCTTTCTTTTTTTAAACAATGTGAATTCCTTTTTTCATCTTGCATAATTGCCCACACCAGAAACTTCAGTGAAAATGGTGAATAGAAATATTAAATTAGAGTGAAAGTGGGCATATTGTAATTTTTCCAGATCTTATGAGGAAAGTATTCAGGCTTTTACCACCAAAAATGATCTTGGGTGAGTTGTTTTTTATAGAACTGTTGATAGAGTAAAGGTGTTCCCTATTTCTACTTCACCATATGTTTTTATCATAGAAATATGCTGTATTTTGTGACATGCTTTTTCTGCATCTGTTGAGATGATGATGTGATTTTTGTCCTTTGATTCATCTCTACAGTACGTGATATTGATTAATTTTCAGTTGGTCAGCCATGCCTGCACTCCTGGACTGTATCCCAGGTTTTGCTGATGTTGTTCAGTAGTTTTTGTGAGTTTGTTTTATAAGTATTTACTTGAAGTTTTTGCATTTAGATTTTTTAATATTAGTCTGTAGTTTTTTTGTGATAGCTTTGATTTTCGGCATCAGTGTAAAACAGACCTCTCAGAATGAGTTGGGAAGTTTTCTCTCTTTTTCTATTTTTTGGAGAAAGTTTTGCAAGGATCTTACATTATCCTTTATTCTGTATTTGTTTATTTGCCTTATTATTTTTTGTTTTTACTATAATATATACACATATCATTAAATTATTCTTTGTATTGAGGCAATGTTGGTGAATAACATTCTATATATTTTAGAGGTACAGGTTCACATTTCCTCAAATATAATTACCATACCATCGAAGCACCATCATGGCATTCTTCTTTAAATGCTTGGTAAACTCACCAGTGAAGCAATCAGGTTTTGAAAATTGTTTTTATTGTGAGGGCAGGTCATTTAAAATTACTAGTTCATTCTCATTATTTGAATTTAGTCTTTTCTTGAGTCAGTTTTGTAGTTTATGTTTTTATGGAAATTTATTGATTTCTTTTAGTTTATCTAATTTGTTGGTTTGAGTTTTTCATATTATACCCTTATTAATGTCCTTGGAAGGCAAGGAAGGAACCTGGTGATTCAGAATTAGAGATGCTGGTGCTACAAAAGCACAGGTCAGAATGATTTGGGGTCATAAGCCAAGGATTATGGGTAGTGTCATGAAGAAGAAAATAAAGGAAAGGAAGTGAATTTTCTCCTCTAATTTCCAGAAAGAACAAAGCCCTGCAATCACTTTGATTTTCACCCACTGAAATCCATTTCAGACTTCTGACCTCCAGAAATATAAGATCATAAATTTGGCTTGTAAGCCATCACATTTGCGGTAATTTTCCATAGCAGCAATAGGAAACTAATTGCAGGCACTACTTCAATGCTCAGCAGTTGACACCTTGGTCTTAAGTCTTCATTTCCTGCTTGTGGAGCCTTAAATCCAACCAGAATGACAGATAAGACCTTTAGAAATCTTTCTGATAGGCTCAGAGACACACACGCCTGGTGGCAATCTTGAGCTCAGGAATCTATTCAAATGTTGCACATCCCTCTGAAAGTTTTCCTCCCCATATTTTCCTTTTACATAGTTAATTGGTCATGTTAGTGCAAAGGGTATCACTACCTCAGGCAGCTACACAATTAACAATTGCCCCTGTGTTAATTTTTTAAACATATTTGAGAGAGGACTTCTCCCCCTCAGGGAACTGAGTCAGATCAAGTAAAGGCAAGTTTTGTGAATGGTACTTTTCCAGGGAACTTTCAGTCATGTCAAATAGTAACAGTTCTTTGGGAACGGAACTTGGGGGAAGCACTAAACCAACTTCCCATTTCCCTCAGCAGCTGTTAGGGCCCTGTTCTTTACAGCAACTATGGTTGTGACACTGCTGGTTTTCACAGCTACCACAGACCTGGGAGTGTGACGGAACTAGAGCAAATTAAAATGTCGTAAATGGTGCTGTTCATAATGAGAGTCAGCTGTTTTTATTTGCTTGTTTAATAAATGCTCCTTGACTTGTTGCAAGTGTTTAGTTCTTTCCCCAAATCTGGAAAAATTTGTTTTGACTAACTTGGCTGGTGTTTTGCTGCTTTTATAAGGTGAATTTTTGAAAGTCCTTATTTTGATGTTTTGGAAGTGTTCTCCTTTAACTCACCTTTAAGTTACAGTTTACCCCTAAATAGCACAGGAATTAGGGATGCTTACCTTCTAAAATCCATGTAGAAACCCATGCATAACTTCGATTCTCCTCAAATTAACTACTGATAGTCTGCTGTAGACTGGAAGTCTTACCAATAACATAAATGGTTGGTCAGCACAATACATTGTATGTAATTTGTACTATATGGTGTAGTCTTACAGTAAAATAAGCCAGAGGTAAGAAAATGTTATTAAGAAAGGGGATCATAGCAAAGGTCTTGATGTTGAGTAGGCTGAGGAGAGAAAGGAAGAGGAGGCATTGAAGAAATATGAGAGCAAGTAGACCCACATGGTTCAAATTCATATTGTTCAAAGGTCACCTGCATTTATTTCCTAAACTCTCACCTGTCATTTCAATTTAGATTCTCTCCCTAAAACTTTCTTCCTGGGTCCTCTTTTCCCCTTAGTAGATGGGAAGCAGATGACTCAAGTTTTAGCCACCTAACTTGAGTATAGCTGGCCTGTTATGGAGAATTGGTATTTTAGAAGGTTTTCTGCATATTGGAAAGAACAAGTTTTCAGAAAGGAAACTATGTTTAGGTAGCAAAAAATCCAGGCACACCAGCTTGATTCAGAACACCGCTCACTGACAAGGCCTGGGTCTAGTGCTTTCTAGACACCTGGGTTGGGGAAGGACTTTCTTGCAGTCTTGGGAGCTGCAGGATGGCAAACCCTATCCCAGCATATGCCTTTATGGTCAATTTAACAGCAGCAAGATGTGTGGACAAGGTTCTGAAAGATACAGTACGCATTTGAGGTGCTTTGGGTTTCTTTGGGGACCAAGTTCTCACCAACATTTCACCATAAAATATTCTGTCAAAGGGAAAAATCTAGGTTCAAGTAGTCCTTTAGCAACATCCAGAAAGAGTTTTTCAGGAGGCAATGTGAACCTTTGAAATTCTTTTCATAGTGAATGGGGTCAGGATAAGAAAATTACCAACTATACAATAACTGTAATCCAATTCAATTCCCCCAGGCTAGGGTGGGGGAGAGGAGACTGGGGTGTAACTATAATTCTTTTGTTGATCTGGGGTTTTAGCAGGGGAGGGAGCTGATGATTTCTCTCCCCAGCTTTGCTGCCAACTGCTGGTTGTGCCAAGGCCATCAAAAGGAGGCTAGAGTCTCCAGTCCCTCAATGTAATTCAAGTGTATTTGCTTCATATGTGATTCAGTTCTTTTGAACCTTAGCTTAAAGTGTCAGGGGCTCACTTTTTAGGATCAGATGGAGCTGGAGATCTCTTTGTAAAGATGACATACTATAAGTGTTATTAATTTAAAGAAATTCTTAGTTTCCCTAGCATATCAAGGAGAGTTATTTCTTTCTAAAAGAGGAAAAACTGTTCAGTAATGACTTTTCTCTGGGCCAGTGTGTGTTCATACTTTAAGTCAATTGTACCTATACTTTCCAGATCTTAGCATTCATTTTCAGGATGTAGATCAGAACTCCATCTCCCCTCCCCCCCAAGTTTAAGTTGCACATAGCATATGTGTTATGGATTGAACTGTGTCCCCATGGAGCTCACATGTTGCAGCCCTCACTCCCAAAGTGGCTGTATTTGGAGATGGGCTATCTGAAGAAGTAAGGTTATATGAAGGCATAAGGACAGGACATTGATCCAAGAGAATCTGTGTCCTTAGAGTTAGAGACACCAGAGAGCATGCTCTCCCTCTCTCTGCCTGCAGGAGGGTGAGCGTACAGCATAAACCAGTCATTTAGTGCCCAAGGGGAGAGCTCTCACTGTAATCAAGCCCACTGACAGCTTGATCTTGGACTGCTCAGCATCTAGAACCATGAGAAAGTAAAGTTCTGTTGCTGCCATCACCCACTCAATGGTATTTTGTTATTGGAGCCCCAGCTAGTACATAGAGTTTGCAGTCAGAATATCAGAATTGGAGAAAAATGTTAAGCAATAAAAGGAAAGAAATCCATTCTTAGAAGGAAGTCAAAATGCTGGGAGATGCACACACACAGAGGGTCAAATGGCTTTTTTGCAGGTTAATTCCCTCTGAATTGGTAAAAGTGCCAAGATTATATTGACTTTCAGAATGCTGTACCTAGCTCTGGGTATTCCTGTCTCCTAACATCTGTCCTATTAAGGCCATATAACTTGACGAATTTCCTTCCTGCACTAATCACGACCCTCACAGGGAAGCTGACACCATCTCTACTCTGTAACTTCAGAGAGGAACCCTGAGCTTCTTTGGAAGGATATCCCACAGACCCCTGCGGTGCCCCACCTGCCCCACCATGCCCATGTCCCCAGTCTGCCTCACTCCCACCTGCCCTGCCCCCAGCCTATCTCCACTTCCCAGTTCTGCCTCACTCTGAGCCCTGAAGATGTGATTCTTGGAGGAAGGAGGAGGTCACCTTCATTCTTTTCAACAAATAATCTTAAATTAAGCATTCGATTTCAGGCAAGGGGGATGCTGGGACAAAGTCCTGAGCAAAATGCAAAATTCCTCTCCTCACAGAAGTTGCATTTTTGTGTTTTGTATGTATCTTCTTTGCGTGTGACTGTACTCTCATCTTGGACACTTTATTCCTTTCACCCTTCTCCCCCATTGGAGCAACACTCACAATGGTAAGTACTTTAAAGAGAGGCATGGTCTGTAAAGAAGAAGAGGGAGGCTGCATTGTCATCGAAATATCTCTAAAATGCACTTAAGTAAGAAAATTTGAAAACCAGGTGCAGGGAGGGTCTAAGGTATGCTCTGAACTATGTAAAAATAGCAGGCAGAGAATGTTCATACATGTGTTCATAGATGCAGAGAATATGTCTCTAAGATATAGTAGAAACTAGAAACATTTGTTGCTTCTATGAGGTAAATGGGGTAGTGAGGCAGGGAGAGTGGTACCGAGGAGATTTTTAATTATAAAAGAACTTAAATCCATTGAATACGAATTTAAGGAGGTAGTATTGAAGGCAGGCAATCAGGGAAATGAAACCGTAGCCGACTAGGACAATCAGGGAATGAGGACACCAGGCAAGATTTAGTCATATCCAAAGCAGCAGCAGATTCATATCCAAAGGCTGAGTCTTCCTAACAGGGAGTTAAGGGTTTATTATACACTTTACATGTACTGGTGTTCTGACTGGGCTCTCATTGGTACATGGTCTGATGTGATGGAAGATAAAATGAGGAAGATTCAAGATGAACCTGTGCTGCATACCAGTATGCTGAGTCAATAAGTCATGGGTTAGTTTTTCTAGACAGTTGTTTTTGTAGACCCCTAGGCTGTATTTTTTAGGTTATGCACTTTCGTAGAGCTTATCATGCTTTAACCGGTCATCATATGTCAATATTGAGAATATAAAAATACAATTTAAAAAAGAAAGTGATGTTTGTAAAAGAAAGTGGTATGGTGCTTGACACATGGCTGGTACTCAATATAATTTTGTACAGCGTATCACATTTTTGAACCATATTCACCTTAGATAGTTGTGGCTTTGGGGGGCACTACATCCCTTTCTATGATAACCCGGAATTTCCAAATACTAGCTAGTCTTTATCTGCAGGATGATTTAAGCTGGTAATAAGATTTGCTGCTGGTCCACAGTCTTTGGCAAAGTGTCTTTGTTGTCATGGTCTGCAAAGCTCAGGATGCCAGTGCCCAGGGCATCCCCATTAGGGGTGTCTTACCCCTGGCACCTTAGGTGTGTATTGTGACCTCATACCAGTTTGCAAGAACTGATGACAAAATTTTCAGGAATTTTGCAGACCAGTTAGTATCACATAGGTAGAATAAATTTAACTGTTTTATTTTTACCATCGAATTTGGCAAATGCTACCCATCAAAATGCTACAAATCAGTTGGCATGCCATCCCCACACAGTTGTTAAAATTTATCAGCATACCACTTGAATGGCCAGGGAGATTAGATGCATGATAGTGTCTCCGAGCCACTGAGCCTGTCCTTCCTGCTTCTAGTTTTTTTTGTTAAATAAATTGCAAATGTCTTTGTGGCTTAAACCCCTGCTATTTAAAAATGTGGTTGGTGAACCAGCATTGCCAGGGAGATTGTTAAAAATACAGAATCTCAGGCCCCATTCCAGACCTACTGACTCAGTATCGGCCTTTTAACAAGCTTTCCAGTTAGTCCATGACCATTAGGTTTATGAGCATGGGTTTACGTCAGTACCTTTACAACCTTAGTGGGCACCAGTATCAGCTGAATCCTCCCTTAAACACATATTGCTACCCAGGACTCCTATGATTCTGATTCAGTAAGTCTAAAGGAGGATCCGAGAATTTATATTTTTAACAACTTTCCTGATAATGGTGAGGCTCCCAGTCTGGGATTCCATCTTGAGCATCACCGATGGTTAATCTATTTTTAGTTGGTCCCTCCTACCCCCACCCTGCCCCTAATCCAGTCCCAGTTTCTTGTAGTCAAACATCCTAATTAATTGACCTAGGCTGTACTGGACTAGTAAAAGCATGGCAGCCAGTTCTCCAATTGAAAAAAAAAAAAGCCTTAATTTGTAGCCCCTGCTGATCTCCTGCCTGCAATTATTCCCACCTGGCAGTTTCCAGCTGGCAACCTGGTGCCACTGAAAAGCAGATGGGGGAAGAGCCTGGTTGGGCAGTTCTCCTGAGCACACACAGCAAGAGACACGCCATGGACAACCTAGAGGTCAGAGAAAAGAGCTAGTTATTGAACAGTTTTAAGCAAAGTGTCCCAGTTATGTCTGAATTTTAGATGGAGCTGTGTCTCCAGGCTCATTTTAAAAGGGCATGGATGTGGAGAGAGAAAGGGACACTTTTACACTGCTGGTGGGAATGCAAACTTTTTAGCCACTATGGGAAGCTGTTTGGAGAACCCTTAAACTACGGAAAATGGAACTCCCATTCGATCCAGCAATCCCACTTCTAGGAATCTACCCAAAGGTTACAAAAACTTTAATCCAAAAGAGACACATGTACTTGGTTGTTTATTGCAGCCCTATTTATAATATACAGGATATGGACACAATCCAAATGCCCCAAAATAGATGAATGGTACAGAAGGCTGTGGTATATGTACACAATGGAATACTATTCATCTATCAAAAAAGACAAACTTGTCATTCACGGCAATACACATGAAGCTAGAAAGAATCATGCTAGCAGAAATAAGCTAGAAAGAAAAAGAGAAATAGTGGATGATCTCACTTATCTGAGGGATAAAGGGAAAACAATCTAACAGACAAGGAAATTTATTTATTTATTTTTTGAGACCAGGTCTTGCTATTTTGCCCAGGGACCTACAGACTCTTGTTGCATGGGGTACCCCAGATTCAAGCGATCCCCAGTCTGAGCCTCCCAGGTAGTTGGGATTACAGGCACGCACCACCATGCCCAGCTAGTTTTTGAGATTAGGTCTCGCTATGTTGCCCCGGGCAGGTCTCGAACCCACAGACCCAAGTGATTCCCAGTCTCAGCCTCCTGTCCTAGGCTTGGGATTAAAACCGCACTCCACCGTGGCTGGCTTCAATGAAAATTTAAAACTAATTTCTAGCAAAATTGTAGCATAGAGCATGAGGAGGGGTGTTGGGGGAGGGAGGGGCACAGAAGATGGGGACAATGGTTTCAAGGGTGATGGGGTGGTGGGAGGGCCCCGGGGTAGATAATGATGTGAAATCAAATAAGTAATAAAATAATTTAAAAAATACATAAAAAGGTTAGATCGGAGATTTCCTTAGAAGACTGGCGGTATTTCAGCTAAAGGACTCACCAGCTAAGAGGAGCTCAGGGGTAGGGTAGAATCTAGAACTGTTCCCACAGTTTCAGATTGGGTGACTGGTGCTACCATTAGGATTTGCAAGAGGAGAATATTTGGTAGAGTTTGAATGCAGATGATGTCCCAGTCTTTAATAAATTACACGTAACAGCAGCTAATGTCTCTTTTCCTCTTCTTTGGGTGTTTGCATGTTGTAATGAAATTTTTTTTTTCTTCTCTACAGCTATCAAAATCCAGTTTGGAGGGACACAGGATTTCTAGATAAATTATAGGTTGCCTGGTTAAATTTGAATTTCAAATTAACAATAATAATTTCTTAGTATACATATCTAAATATTGTATGGGGTGTGCTTAAACTAGGCAGATAAGCAAAATCATGTTTTATCTGAAATTCAAATTTAACTGAGCTTCCTGTATTTTTATTTGCTGACAGCCTGAATTTCCCATTTACTCATCAGGGAGACACATGATTGGCTGCACTGTAATGAGAAATAAACACAGTGCAGGGCCTACTGACACCAAATAGCTGTGATCAGGTAGTTTGCCAGGGAAAGTGTCATGGAAGCCACATGTGAGGTCCGAATTTCTTATGAGGTTAGAGGTGGGAAAGTGGGAGGGAAGATCGCTGCAAGAACTGGGCAAGAGTCCTTGCAAACCTGGCTAGACTTGAATGCCAAATACTAAACATTGAAGTGGGTCTGTTGTTTAGGCCCAAAATATTTCAGTGTGTTGCCCCAACTCTTTCTTTTTAGAAAGGAATTATCTGAGTTTCCCTTCCCTTATGTTTTCCTAATGTTTGCGGACCATTCTTCAGGCCCAGTGACTGCTGGCCGAAATCTTAGGGAAGCATCCCCATGTCTATCTAACATCAGACCTGTGCTTCATTCACGTAGATTGCTGACTCCTGCTTAAATTAGTCTTTTGATCTTGGGCCCGAATCCCTATGAGCAGGGCCCAGCTGGCCCTGCCTATCCTGGGTGAGGCACAGACTCTGTCTGTGTATGCTTTCCACACCTGGGGCCTGCCTGGCAGGCATTCCTCGGGCTTAGCCTCCTGGGGAGACGAGCAGGAATCTGGCATGCAGATGGGCCCCTGTCTCCCAGACTCCTCTGGCAGAAGCGTGGCCCAGCATCAGGGCTAATCATGTCCATATGTATGATTGAGAATGTGAGATCTTGAAAGTGTATGCAATGTAGTGTATTCGCTGATAAATGGGGCTGATACTGTAGGCACTTGGCATAACCAAATTTTAGACAAATGGAAGTTTCAGTGGGTCTAAAATGCTCTATTTACTTTGTGTTTCTTGAGCAGAGCATGTGTGCATTTTTCCAATCCTATATAAAAGTGTCATCAATTCCATTTCTTCTCTGTCAAAACCTGCTCTGACCCTTATACTCCTACCCTTTATTAAAAGTGCCATCATTTACCCAGTCAGCAGTACTAAGAATACCGGAGTCATCCGAGGCTCTGCTTTCTCTCTTGAGCTGTCCCTTGCTAAGATATTACCTCCTTACATTTCTATTTCTTAAGGATGTGCCAACCTGCCCTTCTCCAGAATCCCCACTACCTGAGTTGTACCTTTGAGGGGAAGGATTCTTAGGGTTTAGTCCCATTTTTGAGTTAAAAGAGCACTTTGCTGGGTCAGAGAATAGAATAGTTCTATGTAATTTAAGAGTTTTCTTCTAAGTTGACTGGTCTCAAGTTCTTGTCATCTTCTTTCTTGACAGGGAAAGTAGAATAGTGACATGGTAGTCACCGAAGAGTTGGTGTGGCATAGAGAATTAGGACATGGGCTGTAGAGACAGCCTGCTGAAGTTCAACATTCAGCCCTGCTACCATGTGACATTGGAAAGGTAACTTGATGTCTCTGTGTCTGAGTTTTCTTATTGGCCAGATGAGATGATAACTACTGTTATTATAAGTGTTAAATGAGTGTCTGGTGGAAAGTGGTAAGCACTCTGTATATATAGATTAGATAAAAGTGTATGTCTTAGGGGATACTAGGTTGAACTTGTTTCTCATAGCTGTCATGACTTGGAAATTCAATTGACGTATGCTTGTTTTTCCAGGCCTAGATGGAACTTCTGAAACTGATACTATCTTGTTCAACACCTGCCCACAAGTTCTGGGGAGAAAGACTTGAAGCATTAACTTATGTCTAGATTTGTACTTTCATAGGGATGGCAGGGCGCAGGTGACCCGAGGATATGGTGCATATGATGTATCTATTTTCAGCAAATTGGATCTCGAGAGCCTGGCCCCTGCTCCTGACTGCACCCAGCCAACTGGCAGATACGGATATCATCCATTTATTAATTTGTTCATTTGTTTTTTTCTGCATTCATAACACATGTGTCTCTGATATCTCTGTATTCTGTGTACAGGCACTTGGGTGTGCAGAACTGATAAAGGAACCATAGCAAATCATTTACAAATGTGGAGATCAAGAGGAGTTGGAGGTGGCCAGGAGTTTGAGTCAGAAGAGACCATGGCATCCAGTGTCTAGTAGTCCAGGAAAACAGATGGCTCATCCTCACCAAGACCAGAGCTTCGCCATGCAGGAGGCAAGAAAGGACTTCCTATTAGGACTGGGTGGATAGAGGGGAAGCCGTCGCTCACCAGAATCCAGGTAAATATCTGAGCCCCTCCAGGAGCTCAGATATTGCAAGGTCAACATAGGGCAGTAAGGACTCTAGGGTGACAGGAAGGACGTCTGACCTTCCTGGGGATGCAGATGCCAGATGGGAAACAAGAGAACACAGTCGTTCTGGTTGAGTACCTGACTCTGGTCTGTGATGATTACTTCACTGGCTCCCCGAGCCAGCGGAGTTGTTTCTATGCTTCTCCCTTGAGTATAGATGTGTTTAGAAGTCGGGTTAGGCTGAGCCGGCCAGGAACAAGGACTTGTTGTGCACTTGGACTTCATGAAGCACTGTTAGGACCCTGATCACGAAGTAGGTAGAAAAAAAAACAGTCTTTCTCTTCGGGAGTTGAGTTTTAACAAAAGAGGTGTGAGCAACACAAAAAGAACACCCTAGACCCGCATAGCAGGACTCATCTCCTTCCTCCCTGCTGCCTCATACTGCCTTATTACCCACATCGCCATAGACACACACGCATGCATGCCCGCATGCGCTTGCTCTTATGTGCGAAGCTCATCACAAGGCCAGAACCTCTCTTACCCTACTGGGTCTGGCCACTGCCCCCCACAAGCACAAACAAAAGGGTCTTTGGTGCAGAAAATATTTTAAAAGACCACTTGATTGTAAGAACCAGCAAGGGAGGTGGGGAGGGAGCTGTTCAAACCCCAGGGTGGGATGGGCAAAGGTCCACCAGGGGCCTGACAAAAACTTACTTGTCTCCTCAGGCAGTTTGGAGAACCTAGCCTGCAGCATACCTTCCTTGGTTTTAAAGGCAAAAAAAAAAAAAAAGGCTGCTCTGCCCGCCCCCTTCCCAGCAGCCCCCTCTCTCAGGCATTCAGGCATCAGGGGCTCACCCCGTCTCCATTTTGTACCTGTTGACTCTACTAGGGGTAGTTAAGAGTTAATTCTTTGAAAAGATGTTGAAATATTATTATAGTGTTTGAAAGAAGGAAGGAACAGGGTGTTTTTTCACTTTTTGGTGTCACAGTCTAGAACTTTGTGTGACTTCTATGAATCATACCTGTCTGAGATGATTATCTAGACGTTATAGAGATTGTTCCGGGTTATCGTGAATTAAAAACCCAAATGCAAGCACTTATTATCCCGTCTCTTCTCCAGAGTTTTGTGAGCTCGAACAATACATTAGTAGCTTCTTTGCTTTCTTTCTTGGGATTCTTTTCATTTTAAGAGGATTTGGCAAAATGAAGACAACCAGGGATAAATTTAATGCAGTGGTCGTGGCTTCCTTTTCAGAGAAACCAGTCATCGCGTCATTTAAGAACATGTGTTTCCGTTCTCTTTAAAAAGAGTCTTAACTTTCTGAGCTGGCTAACCCCAAGTCTGTGCGGTCAAAAGGATTGCCAGCGTCTGAGATTCTGCTCTGGGCTTTGTTGCAAAGCAGAGTGAGTGGTAGGGCCTTCCTCTCCGAGGAAAGAGTTTGGGGTGGAGCCTCTGGAAGAGAGACAGGAGCCACCTTGCATCACCTCTTACTAGCTAACCTGAATGCATTGTGCTGTGTGCCATCGAGGGGCTTCTCGTTTGGACAGTCACAAATCAGAAGCCTTGCAGACAGGATCTGTGGTACTCTTCATTCGACGTGGTAGCTAAGAAACTGTTCCTAATTTGGCTCTTGTAGTAAATTTCGACTTTGCTTATGCCAGCCCTTTGAAATGGAGAATTCTGTGGTTTTTTGGGGGGACGCGTTGGAAGTGGTGAGTTCAGTAATGGAGCTTCAGCCGGCAGTAAAAAGGGGTGTCTGCCCGTGGTCAAGCAACCCCACCCTGGATGGGAAATCAAAGATCAGGAAGCAAAAACTGCACTGGAGTCTAAAAATAGACCTGTGGACATGTAATTTTGTGGGGGCTCGAGGTGGTCCTGGGAGAGACACCAGGGTTGTCTGTGAATCCAGCAGAAATAAGGGACTCAAGGAAAGTGGGGCTTTTGTTCCTCTTTGGCAGGAAAGCCCTCTCCTGTGGGGGTTGACAGGGTCTCACAATGCTGCCTCCTCCGGCCTGCAGCTCTGGCCCACTGTCTCTTTATTCCAGGTGTCTTCTGAGCCCCTAGTTAACTAGCTCGCGCTTTAGCTTGCGCTTTAGCTTGCAGAACACTGTGGGTGGAGGAGTTGGCGTCCAGCTTGGGTTTAATTCAAGCATTTCTTAAAGCGTGCCTTACCAAGGGAGAACCCAGCTCCATTCTTACCCCTTCCCTAGCTAAACCAAATCCTGCCACCATCTGATTTTCTAAGGGAACATTTCCATTCCCTCACCTTTTCTTTTTATCTCCAAGGATATTTGGTGGAGGAGAGCTAGGGAAGGTTTGAAAAGCGTAATGCACTACGTCATTTCTCTTTGGATCCTAACTTTGGAATAGGCGAGTTCCAAAAGCCCTAGACAAAACGATGCTGGCTGAATTTGTTCTGGGAAACATGAGGGTGCGCCTTGCGTCTTCGGCCAGTAGATGGCGCTCCGTCCACGCGCTGTCGCCCAGGAAGCCCAGACCCTGCGACTCGGCTCAGCGTTCAAACCAAAAATCCGTGGCCATGCAGGCAAGAGGAAAATATTAAACCTAACATTTATGCATTTTGAAAAAGAAAGCCTGTCTATTTAGGTTCACTCCAGAGTCTCTGGAGATGTGTTTGGAAACCCCCTCTGCCTCTGAACTCATCACCGTGGCCTTTTATTCACTTACAAAATGCTTCCCCAGAATCTCAGCTCAATTACCTTTTGTCTCCCCGCTATCCCAGTACTCTGTTTCCATGCATGAAAAACAAAGCAGCAAGGTCAGACAACCCTTTCCCTCCCACAGGGTTTGTCTTTCTTGTTTCCCAGAACCAAATGGAATAAGCGACTGTCCAAATATATGTGTGTACACATACATAGCTATATATGTGCACAAGCCTTTGCTTTGCTCCAAAGGAAAAATATATAAATAGGTGCATGTATTTTCATATTTCCTTTGGGTAAATAACAAGCTCTTATGAACACTGTTTTCACCTGTCTACTCAGAAGTCATCTGTCATGTCAGAGTTCCAATATCTGGAAAACCATCATGAACGTCTGATAGTTAATCAATTCAACAACTACTTACTGACAGCATGGATGCCCAAAGTATTCTAGTTTCTGGTCTATGTTGTGGGGAAATAGATGAGTAACTTGTTACCCTCAGAGAATTATATCACTTACCCTAGGGAAAAAAGCCTTTGAACTATTTGAGTGACACTGAGCTATGGATTGTTATTGAACATATAGTATTCAGGCAAAATTGAAATCTGGGGTCTCATTGTTTCAGAGCAACATATTTAGATAAGTAGGGTAGTTTGGTTGCCTTAAAGAACCACACCTGGGTTGAGCTGTTACTGTGCTCTGTTAATAAGGGTGTGATTTGTACAGAAAGGTCTGTGTTTACCTTAGGTTGATGGATAACATGTATTATCTCAAGAAGACACTTTGCAATTATTTTACTTTGAATGTATGTTAAACAATATGCAAGCAAGAAGGGAACCGTTACAGATATTAAGGAACAATGTATGAACAAAGCTCAGAATGACAGTCAGTGTGGTCTACTTCGCTTCTTACTGCCTGTTTTTGTTTCCCCCAGAAAATATTTAGTGAATTTGAATGTAAGAGAAATGCTACTTTGGTGGAGAAATAAGTGAACTCGTGTTGTGCGTGTGTGCGAGTGTGTGTTTGTGAGTGCACTATTAAACGCCTTTGCAGAGGTCTTGGTCTGTTGCAATAGCCTTGCCAATCTTTCAATTACTGTTTTCTTTCATGAGAAATTGTTACTGGAATGCACTCACCCTTTCAGGGAGCTGTGAATGTGGTTATAATTGCTTGTTTCTAAGATAATTGGCCTGACTGCATAGCCCTGGAAAAGTTACTCGAATGAATGGAATGTGAAGGGGAGCCTGAGCTGCATTCAGATCTCTGTGACATAGCCCTGCCTTGGCCGCGGACCATCTCAACTAGTCATGCTAGAATGCATGGAATATGAAGCCAGAAAGTTATATAAATACGACCATCTCAAAATACAGTGACCACTTGAGTTTGATATTTCCTTGCAGGAAGAATTTTCTCTTGCTGGTAAAATGACCCTTTCTAGCTTCTGATGGACCCTTATTTGTGGGGCACTAGCTTCTCCTCCATCGACCTCATCTCCCTCTTCATCAGAGGCTCTGGAGATTCAGGATTTGAATGTTAACCAAGTCTGCAAGAGCAAAAAAGAACTGGACTGGCGTAAGACTGATTGATCTCAAGTGTTAAATCAATGCAAAGTTATCTAACATCTATATTTTTGGTACTATCAATAGCCTTTGATGCCATTGATCAAAGAGTTGTGCTCATTCATTACAAGATGACATGAAATGACCATGTTCTTAGCTCCTGGGGTGAAGCTAAAATACACTTTCACCTAAAAGTGTAGGATCCCACGGTGTTCCAGGATGCAATTAATTTTTTTCACCCCTTAAAATTCAGGATTATTTTATTGTCTTAAAAAGCACTATATCAGAACACTTCTTATTTTGTGCAACAATGCATTTCTGGGCAATAACTGAAACTTGAAACTTGGTTACCAAAAAGGTTAAGGGAAATTTACCTTGCTCAGAGTAAGAGAATAGTAATTCACAGGGGAAAATAGAGACCAGTGTAATAAGGGAAATAATCCAGTCAAGAATGCCCAATTTAATGAAAGATTGTCCCACCATTCCAGGATTTATAGCAAGCAAGAAAGTGATGTCAAAAATAAAGTAACCTAACAAATCAGTGATGCTCTTTTTTGGAGACTAGGTCTTGCTAGTTGCTTGGGGTAGTCCCAATCCCGCAGATTCAAGAGATCCCCAGCCTCAGCCCTCCAGGTAGCTGGGATTACAGGTGCCCACCACCGCACCCAGCTGCTTTTTTGAGTCCAGATCTCTCTATGTTGCCTGGGGTAGTCTCGAACCTGCAAACTCAAGTTATCCCTGATCTCTTGCCTCCCAGCATTTGGATTACAGGTGTGTGCCACCACATCCGGCTCCTTCATTTCTTGTTTTTATTTTTCTCCCTCCCAAGCACTTTCTCTTTGTCATAAGGGCTCCCAGGTAGCAGGATAACACAGGTTATAAGTAAAGCTTTGTCAGGCTTGGGAACTGTTTTGTGAACTCAGTCTGTTTCAATGAAGTATTGCAGAGACTTGCTACCCCGGACACCCCCTGCCCTCCTAAGACCAGACATAAGAGCAGGAGCTGCTCCTGCTCCTGTGGTTTAATTTTGCCTTGCGTTTTTTTCAATGAGTAGCAGTTTGAGAATGCCTCTGCACACTGTCTTGACTTTTCAAAAAAGTTACTGTAAAACCATTCAAATCACACACTTCCTTTTCAAAGTTCCTTTCAGCCATGACAACGCAATTGTCATTTTCTACTATTATCAAATCACAACAACGATGCAGGCATTAAAGAGAAAGCGGTAATCCTTTGCACACCAACATGGAAGTCCTGAAAAGATGTACTCTTTTTTTTCTTTAGATACTAGGTCTTGCTATGCTGCCCAGGGTAGCCTTGAACCTGCGGACTCAAGTGATCCCTAGCCTCAGCCTCCCAGGTAGCTGGGATTACACCATGCCCAGATACTTTTTTCAAGACCAGGTCTTAACTATGTTGCCCGGGGTAGTCTCAAACCCACGAACTCAAGCGATCTCTGGCCTCTGCCTTCTAGCGCTGGGATTACAGGTGCGTACCACCTGGCAAAGAGGTACTCTTTAGTAAAAAAAGCATCAGGCTGAAAAATATTTAGGAAAAATCTGTCATCTACTAAAATGTATGGAAAAAGGGTTAGAAGCATATCTACCAACTGTAAATTTGGTTATCTATAGGGAGAAAAGTGGGTGTGGCTGAACATCAACAAAAATGTATCCATGCTTGCGCTCTCTATACTTTCTATTGCCTGAATCTATTTTTGTTGAACTGTGTAGGTAAATGAGTTGTCAGGGTTTTTCTGCCATTAGCCTCTATAACCAGCATCTGTGGTATTGCACCCTCCTCATACCTGCCCCAGGTATGAGGCGCACATGTGTGAGTGGGCTTACCCTGGCCTGGGAGGAGGAGATAAAGGGGCAGTGTCACCCTGGAAGGAGAGAACTTGAAGAGTGCACCAGAAAAGGAGAGCAAGAGAGAGCCCAGAGAGAGAGAGAGTGTGAAGATTCTGGGGTGGGGGGGATTGGGGGGTGGAAGGGGGGGGTCTTGCATCCCTTCCCCTGCCTCTGCAGCCTAGCCTGCCTGCTTGCCAAACAATTGGCCCAGCCTCCCTGCCTGGTGAGCTTGTGTTCCTGGCTCCCTGAGAGCATTAAAGCCTGTAAAACCCACCAAGGGCTCCAACATTCTTTGACTCTGGACCAGATAAAGAACCTATCTGGATTGAGATGCTTGCACTACAAGCTGTATTAATGAATTATTTATGTTATGAAGTGGCTTATAACGAGTGACAGTAAATGTGGTCACAGTGTTTCTTACACAGAGAAAGGTACCTGCTGTATCTTGTGTCTTGTGTCAGTGTGCAGACATGAGTTTTTGTTGTGGTCGTGTCATTTACTCTAGCACAGATAAGAAGGGGTTAAGCCGTCTAGGTCATTTTTAAACGCCTGGATTCTTGCAATCAAGGCAATCAAAATCTGCTTCCACCTTAGCCCTCTGCCACCATTCATCAAACAGGTCCTCCTCTGCTGGAGAGAAGTCTTGTTTCACAAGTAGGGAAATACCCAGCTGCAAATGGTTTGCTCAAAGCTGGCGGGAAAAAATCTACTAACGCTTCCAGGCGGATAGGATCAGCGGTGCCTGGCTCCTGCGTGGGTCCGAGGCGTGTGCTGTGTTTTCCTGTGGTGAAGCCTTCTGCAAATAGCCGGATGTCCTGGAGAAGAATGAAAGGCGACCTGGCATGCGGAGAGGGCATTAGAAACGAGTGTTAAACTAATTCTAACATGGAAAAAATAAGCATCAGGAATTCTTTTTAAAGGAACAGGAACTGGATTTCCAAAAGCGCTGGTCTGGGTCCAAAAGACTGCCTGTCTGATTTCATTTGTGCTGTCACCCTGTCTGATGTCTCACTTTCCTTCAGTGTCTGTTGACCAAACTAAAGTTTCAGAAGATTGGGGGAATTCCCTGCAGATCCTGGGGCTTGGGTTCTTGGTGAGCACAGCACAGTTTTTTCTTCTTTTTTCTAGCCCTTCTCATCTCTTACCTTTGCTGGTGGAAGCTTCCTGCCCTAAGCCTACCTGGCATGTTAGCGATCTGTTGCTATGTCGGAACAGGGAGGCCTGTAGGCCTTGGCCTTTTAATTTTCTGGGAAAGAGTAAAATTAAATACTCTAACTGAATCTTTTGCTTATTCTTCCCTGCTCCCTGCTCCCCCCTCCACCAGCCCTCTCACACCAGTGTTCTGAGAGTCAAGTTGCAGCCAGCTCATTCTGGGAATAAGTGCTGGGCAGAGAAATTCGGGGAGGCGTTGAAGGGGTGTCTCTTCTGCAGAGCTAGCCTTCTTGTGATGTCGCTTCTCTCCCCTTTTGTAGGTTCTTCCTGAAGGACCACATGGACATTGCTGGGAAGATGTTTGAAAGGTGTCTGTTAGAACTGAAACCAGGTATAAACTATGCCATAGCATCAAAGTAGTCTGCATCCATCTCACAATGCGGATCTTTTCCAAAGTGTCCATAAAACCCGGTTTCACATCAAAAAGGAGAGTCTGAACTTGAAAATGGTGCACATGAATGTTATAGTTCAAGAAGCAGGGTGATAAAATCCAGTATGAAAAGTTAAGCAGGGCTATTTAATGTATATTAAAGTGATTGTTATTCTCAAGCTTGGAGAGAGGTGGAGAAAGATAGAAGAAAATTAAAGAGTGAGCGTTGTTTACTGTTGTTATTGCTAGGCATCTTACCATTTGCCTGCTTAGGTCAAATTTTCTCCAAGAACAAACACCCCTCTCCCCACTGCCTGTTGGCATCATGTAACCCTATGCACCTTGCCTGCTCCTTCTGAGTGACCGGGGGGGGGGGGGGGGGGGGGGGGGGGGGGGGCGGTGTTTGTTGTCATATGAACCAGGAGTCTTTTCTCTAGAAAGTGGCATAGACTTGTAGGTTCTGTAACAAGACTTAAATCCCCCTTGCTCCCCCCAAAAAACAAACCTGTGTTAGCCAGGCATGGTAGGATGTGCCTGTAATCCCAGTTACCTGGGAGGCTGAGGCTGGGGATCACATGTGTTCACGAGTTTGAGATAACCCTGGGCAACATAGTGAGACCTAGTCTCTTAAAAAAAATAGAATAAAAAACCCCCTGTAATCCCACTTTTTACTAGTCTTCCCAGGTCCCCATCCCCCCTGCCTCCATTACTGCTATGTTCAGTCCAAGGAAGAGAAGCCTTTCAAGCCATCTAGGCTGATAGGTTCATATTCAGGTGTATGTGTCTGCCTTGGAGAGAAGTCCTTTATTTATGTCACCAGGACCATAAGACATTTTTCTTGCAATGGAGTAGAAATAGCTCTTTAGGGGTATAAGGTGTCTGGTCCGGGCAGGGTACTGTATGTGATAGGGCGTTTTAGTGAATGTAGAGTCAATGAGTTTTCAGAATTTTTACCCTTCCACCATTAGCCCCTCTGACCAGCACCTCTTTTTACTTATGAGCAGTAGCCCTTTACCATGAGCAGAGAGTATTTTCCCATTCATTATCGTATTGATTGTTACTATGACACAGTCATTTTAAACAACCTTGCAAATAGTGTTTAAAAATCATTAGGGACATTAATATTCCATTTAGTCTGCAAAAAATTGAAATAGCTGACTCCTCCATATCACTGAAAAAGAGAATATAAAATTTTGCCTGTGGCAAAATGCTCAGAGGTTTTACTTAAACGGATTACTATTACCCTTAGAAAACTAAAGAGAAGAAATTAAAGAGTGAGCATTGTTTACTATTGTTATTGCTAGAAATATGGCTCTTTAAAAAATTATGCCTTTCCTTATTTGATCAAATTATGGTCATGCCATCTCCCAAGGCTGTTATATATAATTCTTATTCTCTGAGAGCCTAGGACTCAAGACATGATATTCTCTAGTATCCCCAATAAATAAAAATTTAAGTAAAAAATATTCTGTTTGCTATCTTTAATTTGTCCAAAACTTTATGAGAGGGAAATATTATTTACAGAGTTGCTTTCTAGTTAACAAATTCTGGGTTTTCTCAGTTGTTTTATTTTCCTGGTGCTTATTAAAAATAAGACATTTGTTGAATGGCTAAATAATGAAGTAGTGGTTAGTAAATGCCTGTAATTTGTTTCCCTGATTTCATTCCTCTGATATCTTTAATACATATTATGTCTATGATAAATCTGAACCAGTTACATTCAGCTTTTGGTGATTCGTATTGAATTTATATCATTTTTCTAACCTTAAGAAAGTATAATTGATTAACAGATTGAATGTAGTTAAAGGGTACACTTGATGTTCTGACATATGTGTACACACATGAAATGGTCACCTTAATCAAGTTAATAAACATTCCCTTTAGACCATGAAAGTTTTCTCATGCTCCTTTGCAATCAACTCTCCTTCGCAGACCTGTTTTCTGTCATTACAGTTTAGTGTACATTTGCTAGAACCTTATAAAAATGAAGTCATACAGCATATGCTTTTACATGTCTAACTTCTTTCACTCAGCATGAAGATTTTGGGATTCATTATGTTGTTGTGTATATCAGTAGTTATTTCTTTTCCAAATACCTCTTAAACTCGAGAAAGATTTTTTGAACATATGTTGTTGCCAAATAGTATTTTTTTATCTGTATATTTCACATTTTGTCTATCTATATACCTGTTGTGTGATGGGTTATCTTTAGCTTTTTACTTACCTATTTTTTTTTTGTTGTTCTGTAAATGAAGCTTCTGTGAAAAAGTAGCTAGGAGTGCAATGTCTGGGTTGCCTTGTAAGTATACATTGACTCTGTTTTATAAAGAAAGCTTTGAAATGTCATTTACAATCCCCTCTCAATGAATTGCAACCTGCAAATATCTTGAACAAATATCTTGAACATATGTTCTGTGCCAGGTACTGTGCCAAAAGCTGCTGATACAAGAGTTTTTCTGTTTTAAGGTAACTTATAGTACATTCAACAGCTATAGTTAATTAACTATTTTAATAATTGCTTAATTGTCCAGCCACTATGGAAGACTGTGTGGCGGACCCTCAAACAATTGAAAGTGGACTTACCATTCGACCCAGCAATCCCACTACTAGGAATCTACCCAGAGAACATGAAGACATTAATTCAAAAGGACACATGTATGCACATGTTCATTGCAGCCCTGTTTATAGTTGCAAAGAATTGGAAACAAACCAAATGCCCCCAAACAGATGATTGGCTAAAAAAAATGTGGTACATATACACAATGGAATACTACACATCCATCAAGGAGGACAAACACATGTCATTTGCAGCAACCTGGATGGAACTAGAAAGACTCATATTAGCAGAAATAAGTCAAAAAGAAAAAGAGAAGTACAGGATGGTCTCACTTATATGATGGATATAGGGAAAAACAAACAAACAAATAAGAAAAAATGAAAACATCCAATGGGACTGAACCATGGAGCGAGAGAGAAGGAGGGAGAAGAAGGTGGGGGAGGTGAAGAGCACAAAAGATCAGGATAGTTAACAAATGTTAGTGAAGTGGGAAAGCCCCGGGGTAAAAAACAAACAAACAACAACAACAAAAAACACACACACATATTTACCAGATATTGGAAGAGAACAATGGGCCTAACATCAACAACTGAACATCAACTTAACCAACCAACAAATTGCAGAAAAATGGGAGATGTAGTGACTGGAGGGGGGATACAGAGGGTGTATATGGAGGGAGGAGGAGGGGTCAATTAATGCACAATTGTGACAAATCAATGAAATGAATTAAAAAAATAATTGCTTCCAAACCTGGAGTCAGAAGACTCTCCGGGTGTATTAATAATTAAGGAGAAAGGAAATAAGTTATGTGAAGGACTGAAGGGTGTAAGAGCTTTTCAGAACAAAAGTAAGAGGCAGAACTGTGACCATGCAGGTCTGGGAGGGCCTATTCATGACAACTTTATTTGGGGAGGATGTAGATGGATTTTAAGCAGGAAGATAGTCTCTCCAATTTGGATTTGGAAAGATCACTCTACCTGCAACTCGGAGAGATGACTGGGGGTGTTGGAATGAATGTAGAGGACCAGTAAGGAGATTATTGCAATGGTGCCTGTGTGAACTAAGGAGGTATGTAAGAAATACCCTCAAATGGATGGATTTGCAAGCTTTGGAGGTGAAACTGGCAGATATTAGAGATGGTAACATCAAGATGCTAAGTGCAAAAAGAGGTCAATGTTTCTAAGTTATACAAGAGTACCTGCTTGCTACATACATATTCTGGAACAAGATCTTATATGGGGGTAAGAGGCCAAATTTGGTTTTGAAAATTGGAATTTGAGGTGTTTTTGAATCATGGAAATGGGTGCATGCTGTGTAGATGAGTCAGGTCTGAAAAGAGATCAGGCAAGAACATGAATTTGTGAAGTCAGTGTACAGGTGGTATACTGGGTACAGAAGCCTCTGAATGAGACAGGGGTGTTGGGGTAGACTAGTGAGGACTTTGTTGAGTAAAATGAGTTTTGAGAAACTCCTCTATCTAATGACCAAAGAGGGAAGGGAAAGATGCACCCTAAGAGAGATGACATGATTGGAGGCAACAAAACAAAATAAAGACCCCCAAACAAGTCACCAAAACCAAAAAGTGAAAACTAAGCAAGTAGCTGGGCAAGCCCAAGAAGGGAGACTGAGACTAGGAATTGCTTGAGTCCATGGGTTTGAGACTTTCCCAGGGCAACATAGCGAGACCTATTCTCAAAAAATAGCTGGGTGTGGTGGTGTGTGCCTATACTCCAGCTACCTGGGAAGCTGACGCAGGGAATCGTCTGAGTCATGGTACCCTGGGCAATGTGAGTCTACTGTTCCCCAGACAACATAGTGAGATCTAGATCTAGACTCAAAAAAGAAACAACGACAACAACAACAACAAAACCCCGAAACAACTAAGCAAGTATAGTCCTGAAAGCTCAAGATGGAAAATCTAACAAGAATAGGCAGTGATGCTGGCAGGCTGCACTGCAGAGACATGTATGTTGTAGATGCAAGGAGGACTAAACTGAAGGTCACTTATTAGGAAAGTACTTCTGGAACATTTATTCTGTGCCAGGTAGAGGCTAACTCCAGGCTCTCCAGCTATCTCTATGAATAATGTTCTGTATTCCTACACAAGAAGGGCATAAAAATCGAGATGATAATATCAAGGAAGAAGACCTTGTGGCTTGTACAGAGTTAAGTGCCAAATTATCATTTTGAGGACTCATAAATTTGGTTGCTGTGTTTTTTTTTTCTTTTGCTCTTCAATTTTATTTTCAGGTTGACTCAAAGATGATCTTTTGTTTACTTCCTCCAAGTGATATAAAATCCTTGCTAAAAGTGAGCTTCAAAAACTTCAAGTGGGACAAATCTCTAAATACAATATCTTTATTATTGTTCTTCTTAAAAGTTTGTGATTGTATCTCACAAATTTAAACTCTGGTCCAAAGTATTGGTGGTGGATTTAAAGGACAGATGATTCAGTCTATGAAAGGCATGGACATCCATTGGTTTTGCCATGGGCACACAGTAATTAATAGTAAAATGGGCCATATGTTGAAATCTTCATGGGCAACATGAGAAGCAGTTTTGTAGCTTAAATTAAGGAAATTGGAGCCATATATCCATTTTCTTTCTCCCTGTGCATTTAGCGATTACCACGTTCTTCCAGTTAATTACCAGAAGTCTTTGCACTCTTCTCTTCCAACAACCTCGTCATCTTTTCCTCCTTGATCCTGTTGTAAAGTTGAAATGTTGAATTTACGACACTGCAATCATTTTCATGGCAACAGACTGTGGCATCATAAAAACAAGATTATGATGACTTCACTGCAGGATCAAGCAGAAGGAGAAGCCTGGTTCTATGCAGGAAAAGCTCTTTTTCAGACACATATAGCTTTGGTGACAGCAGGGGAAAACACAGAAAATTAATGCTGATGTAGGAAAAGACCCCAAAATGTGTCATACAAATGTTTCTATGAACTGTACCCAAGTTGCAGGTATCTTTGAAACCTCTGAGTCAACCCAAAGATGTTTTGAGAAACAGATGTTCAATTATTGAAACTTGTGAACCTTGGAAGTATTAAATGGTGACTTTTAAAGTAGCTTTTCCCTAGTTACTGTTTGACCAAGTGAGAAAAAATTTTTTCTCATGTTTCTGAGATCTGAAAATTAAAGTATATTTAGAAAGTTGAAGTTCCAGTACTGTTTGTTGATTTCTTTTATAACTAGGTTTTGTTTTGCTTCATTTTAGAGCAGTGATTCAGATGCATTTTCATGGAAGCCATATAGCAGTTTACAATTATATTTACAATCAATTGTTCTGTGATATCAATTCTTTTATCATACTGTTGTAATGGTCTTGCTTTTTAATATTTGGGTCATTTTATCTTCTTCTAGTCTTTAGATTTTTTTCCTAAGAGGTATATTTCATATCTTAAGAACATTTTTTGTCTTTTAATTAATTTTTTTATTTTAAAAAATTATATATATATATTTTATATCATTGTCTACACCAGGGTTCTCCCACCACCTTATCACCCTTGAATCATCTTAATCTCTTGTGCCTACCTCTCCCCTGATTTTACCTCCCTCACTTGGTTAAACAGTAACTAGGGAAAAGCTACTTTAAAAGTCACCATTTAATACTTCCAAGATTCACAAGCTTCAATAATTGAACATCTGTTTCTCAAAACATCTATGGGTTGACTCAGAGGTTTCAAAGATACCTACAACTTGAGCACAGTTCACAGTTCATATGCTTCAATTCTGTTGACCATTTTAAAATTTTCTTGCCCATTTGTTTGTTTGTTTTCCCAATGTCCATCACATAAGTGAGACCATCCAGTATTTCTATTTTTCTTTCTGGCTTATTCCACTAACACGATTTCTTCTAGCTCCATCCATGTTGCTGCAACTGACATGTTTATCTTTTTTGATTGGTGAATAATATTCCATTGTATACATATACCACAACTTTCTGACCCATTCGTCTCTCAACAGCATTTTGTGACACAGCAGCTTTTCTGTATGTTTTGTGTTGAACACAAAGTATTCACCAACTGCAAGCCAGGTATAGCTCTGTGCTTTCTAACCCATTCTCCAGCTGTGCATCAAGAGTGGAGAACTTTCCCCTGCAGAAGTGTGTCTGTGTGCACAGGAGCTCCAAAAAAACCCCAGTTTCTCTCTCACCTTTCCTGATTCTCCTGACTATCAGCCAAGAGACCACTGCCAAATGGCAGCTTCTGAGACATTGTCGAAATGGGATTTTACGTAGCACGATCCAAAAATTCACTAGGAATTGATGTTGACTATTCAACTCTGCATAAATGTCCTAATGTCTTATTCTACCATGAGGTTTTTCCAGAATGTGTAGATGGAAGAACCCTAATTATTCTCCTCTTGTGTTTGCTTGCTGGAAATTTTGTGCAAAGGAGCTAACTAATAACACAGAAGTGTAGAGTATCGACTTGGTCCAATAGATGTGGTTTAAATTCTGGTTTGGGGATACAGTTTCTGCATAATAGTAAACCCATTGTCAGTTATGAGGATGGTGACTCAACTTTCTTTGTGTAATATTTTCCTGTCTTAATTTACTCATCTCACTCACAAATTTGTATACTATTTTCATGTTATATATTTCACTGTGCTATAAAATATCCTATTATATTTTCATACCTAAAATTTCTAGTGGATTTCTTTTCTTTTGATTTCCTATTTGTTTCATGTTACTAATAACCTCTTTCTAAAGAAAATGTCATTCCCAACAATCCTGCTTCAGATATTCTCTATTGTATTTGTGCTCTTCATATGTCTAGCTGTTTTGCTTTGTGAGCTCATGTATTAACCTGCTATTCCACTTATGCATCATTACTGGCATTTTCGCTAAGATTGAGTTAATTTTTTACTTTCAAATACTCAGGGAGAAGCAGAATTGGGAGAAGGCAGTTTGGTGCCCAGAAGAGGAAAGGGTTGAGAAGCAAAGGCTCCAAGGCAGCTGGCTAGCCCACACTTATTTTCATTAACATTCTAGACATCTACAGTGCTGGCTTCAAGCTACTGTAACTATGAGGCCAATATGGGGTCAGTTTCTGCATTAAAACTCCAGGAAAAGACTGCCCCTGGTCAAGACTTCGAAGAGATAAAAGCATATTTTAAGACCCCCTCACCTTTAGCTTTTCTTGTGGTTACCCACTTATCCTCTACATGTTATAGTCAATTTTCAGTTTCTTTAGTATTTCTCAGAGTTTTAGAATCAGTTTAATAATTCCCTCCACCATAAGAATTTCTCTATGGTTAATTTTAAGAATTTAAGCAAGCCTTAATCTTGGTAGCCATTCTCTTTTATGGACCTTATAATGTTCCCACAAGACGTGGTTATAGACTTTGGAGCATTTATGTCTCTAGGCTGTATATTCTTGAACATAGAGATCATGTTTTCCTGGCTGCCTGTCTGTGCTTAGCTTGGCTTCAATGCTGTCCCTTTCTTCTTGACTTCTTCTAACACGATGTAGGTTTGATTGCAACTTCCCCCACAGTAGTTTATTCTTCTCTTATGCAAAAGGCTGGTGGTAAGCAATTTAGGGCTGATATAAGTGAATCTACTTTACACCTCCTCAGGGATCAAGTTTCTTTCCAGTTCACCTTTCTCTCATCCCTAAGATGCAGTCCAATATGGTGACACCACCTTCCATACAGCTGGGAGAAGGCAGGGATGAAGGATAGTAAAGGATATAAACCAGCTATTTATAGCCTTTGGGGAAATGGGTTACAAGGAGCTGCCTCACAAAACATGTCTTTTCATATAAGTCATATAAGTGCATGAATGTACCTAGTTGCAAGGAAGGTAGAAAATTAGTGTTTATTGCCATGTACCTGAATGAAAATTTCATAATATTAAATTAGAGGAAGAAAAAAATATTGGGAGAAACCAATAGTTTCTGTTACATCTTATTTCCTGTCTTAATTTATCTTATCTCCCTGTTTTCTTGTTGCTTCCTCTCCTGTTCTTCATTCTTCCCCTAAATAATATTTAGTACTTCATGTATACTAGGGACTGTATTAAATGTTTTATCACCTTAATATTTTATCCTGTACTGCCATCATTTATCTGGAGTACAAAGATACTTCACTGTATTATGGGAAAATCTCTGAGAGAAAAGTATAGGTTGGATGCAGAGGTAACATTTGTTGTATGAAAACAGTTCCCTCTTTTATAGATAAAGAAACAGACCCAAGGAATTGATGACAAAGATTTAGGCTGGTTCTCCTTCAGTAACTTACAGAGCAGTTACAGATATTCAACATTTACTCATCTCACCAGATCTTTCAAGCGCTCCGTATGCTAGTTGGAATTCAACAGTAGACAGGTGGTCACCATCCCTGCCCTCGTCTGTCCTGGAGATGAAAACCCAGTTGAGCAGCCAGACCAATAGACCAGCAATTAGAGAAAGCAGAGATACTCCATTATGCTGAGTTGGGAAGCTCCCTGTTTTGCCTGCTAGATCACAGTGCTTCTCAACCAAAACAAAATAAAATCTTTCTTTCATTTCCCAGTGTTGCAAATATTTTCTATTCAGTAGGTATGTCTTTCAGTATGAAAGACAGGAAGGTTTACAAGCAGGGGGTGAATGATGACTTCAATCACAGTGGTAGAAATAGTTTGGAGTAAAAGAGATCTATTTAACCAAAGCCTAGCTGGCTTTGGGGGACTCAGAGGAGGTAAATTTGGAGATATGTGGCAAACCATGAAGAACTTTTAATAGCAGATTAAGGTATTTTGATTTAGACTACAGAGATTCTTTAAAAAAGATTGATTTAACATTTTTTTCTTGCATTGTTTTAGTTCCCATATTTCTCCTGCCATCATAGCACTAGAGACCCATCACTGTATTCCCTCATGTTCCTTATGTTCACCCCCCCTCTCCCTAGACAACAGGGATCCTTTTCAAATAATACCTAGAGGAGTGGCTTATGAGCAGAGATATATTTTAGTGATCAGGTGAAGAGGCAGGAACCTGGGAACATTTAAATTTGAGAACTGGAGTATTGACAATGGGAAGGGAAATGATAAACCGTAGATGGGAAGGTGCTTAAGAAGGAAAACTGGGGTCAAAGGGTGGTTGTGGTATCATCAGGTGGAAGGATAGTTTGGCTGTTCTTAAGGGTTGCACCTGGTATATTCCATGGAGGAGTGTATGTCTCTTATTAGCTCTTATTAGCAGCTGTGTGGATTGCCAGAAGCTAGGGTACTTTTCTCTCCAATTGTGGATAACTTTACTAGAAGGGAAAAGATGATTGATCCCAAGCAGGGAAACCTGTATCTCTTGGGCTTATAGGAAAAATGAGAGATGGATATGGTTTATACTGGGATCATATGAAAATGTTGTGTCATGTTCCTTTATGACTTGGCCATGATGCCAGGGAACTGATACATGTATACTCTGGGGAATCCATCATAAAGTGCTTGGATTTGTTCCAGCAGTGAGTTTCTAGGAGCCTTAAATTTTTCTTAAATTAGTAAGCCCTTTAAAAAATGCTGGTATCTAGGCAGAATCATCTGTATTTCATTATACTGTGAAATGATCAGCACGATAAGTTTAGTTAGTGTCCATTACCACATATAATTGCAACTTTTTTCATGTCATGAGAATCTTGAAGATCCTCTCTTTAACAACCTCCAAATATACAGTATTATTAATTATAGTCTTCATGCTATGTAGTACAACCAGGACTTATTTATCCTAAAACTTATTACTGGACATTTTTACCTGAAAGTATCACTTCTCTATTCTTTTTGAAGGGGATGAACAACTGGTTTGAGTATCTTGCTTGAAGATGAAAAATACAGCAGTGTAGGATAAATGGAAAGGATGGCCAATCCTTGTGAAAACATATTTTCCATTCCAATTTCTAACAGTATTGAATTGTGCATCTTATATCTCAGTAAATTAAGAGATCCTTACTTTTCAATATGAGCTTTAAAAACTTTAATTTTTTTTTCTGTTTTGAGGCTGGGGGGACCTGGAGAAATGAACAAAAAAAGCAAAACAGTGTTGGTATTTTGTGTGAAGAACATGTCTTTGGATAAAATTATTTCAAAATACTTTCCCCTCTGGATACGCCTTTGTGGGTTTTTTTTTTTTGTATTTGTTTTTAAAATTGGAATCATTCATAACATATTTTAACTGTAAACAAGATCTGTCTAGTATCAATGAAGTGGAAATATACCATTAAATTCATCTCTCATCTGTTACCTCATGGGAATTGTGTTCAACTGCAAGTCACACAGATTTGAAGTATAGTTGGTTCAACACCGAAGGATTTTCTTTCTTAGGTAACATAATTAATAATCCTGAAGAAGGCAGCTTCATGAAACCCCTTTTGGCACTACCATATTCAGAACATGGCTTCCATCCTGAGTTTACATCAGTGTTCAAGATAGTTGTCAGAGATCTAGATATAATAACCTTCACATACTAGGAGGCAAAAATAGGACACATTGTATACTGGGAAGTGCCTCCAACATTTCTGTTTTTATTGCCCAGGCTTGGTTATATTACCACATCAATCTGTCAGGGAAACTGGGAGTCTAAGGTTTTGTTCTGGGAGATGATACACTCAGCTCTAATATCAGTGTCTGCTACTAACAGAGTGGATCCCCAACCTTCTTACCAAGAAAGAAGGATGAACTGAATATTGGAAGCCATCTGTAATCTCCACCCCACCTGGGAATAAAAACTCAAGGGAAGCGTGTCCAAAGCTCATTGACTGCAAAGCAGGTTGGAAGTAAGGCTTTGTGTCAGGTAGATGTTACAAGAGGAAAACTTATGGAAAAAGAAGGTAAAAAAAGATAGAAATCCCAGAGGTTGACAGTCAGAATATTTTCAAGTTAAACAATCTTGGAAGTTGCCAGTACAGTGTTAACAATTGAGCATTCACAATTTGAACAGTTCATGACAGGGAGATGGAGAACACTGTTCACACAGGGTGTATGAGTGATAACACTGAAGTAATGCAACACAAACAACCTAATTGAGGGTCTTCTGACCTTACACCTTGACCACATTCTTAAAGAGTTCCTAGTAGAAGCAAGTAGTAAAAAGAAATCATTTTGGTGTTTAACTTATTGCATCTGTTTTGTTAGGCAGAAACATATAAATGTAAGAAATAAGGGTGGGGCTGGAGTGGGATGTTAACCATACCTCTATTTCAAGAGTCTACATGGCTAGGGGTCTTTTTTTTCTTCTTCTTTTTTTAAATTTTATACAATTTTATTTTGTTCTTTAGGTTACAACCTCTGTGTTATTATTTTTTCCCCCTCCCTCCTCCCTCTGCTCCCCTTCCATTCTCTCAAACCCCACTCTTTGTTGTTTATTAGCTGTGCTGAGTCCATTAGTCTCTTTCCTATGTTAGTGTCTTTTCTCTGGGTGAGGGACTGCGTTGTTGGGTCCAAGCAAAACTTGCTGTTAGATTTTCAGTCTTAAGTTTGCGTTGGGTGGCCAGGTTATATTCATTTGTGATCTGTCCATGTTTTCTTGCTGCAGGCCATCCTCTCCAATCCAATCCCATCTCCATTGCTTTGCTGCTTTTCCTTATGACTCTGGTGTTGGACTTAGGGGGTCTTGCCCCCAGCCAGTGTTGGTCAAGAAGTTTCTCTGTGAGTTCAGGCTTCTGCGAGTAGCCTTTGAGGATCATCTCCTCTGCTTCAGTTTGCAGTTTTGATGTGGGGCCCATTATCACTAGGGGTCTTTGAATAGCTTCATACAGCTTAGGGAGGAAACCAGGGATCCTAGTTGGAAACTTTACATTTTTATCAGCAACTTCGACATCCTATGTGGAGTTCTCTATTAGAACAATTTTAATCTTCAGTTGAGGGTTTTTACAGAGGCTTAGAAAGACAGAAGAGAAATATGGGAAAGGGAGGGAGTGAAAGAGGAGAAAAAGAATAAAGGAGAACTTGTAGTCATACAGCATGGGTTTTACTTTCAGCTTTGTTACTTGCTAACTTGACGGTCATGGCCAAATTATGCAATATCTGAGTTTCATATTCTTCATTGAAGTCAAGTAATAATGCCAAGGTTGCTTAGGGAATAAAGGAGTTAGTATATAACCAAGGCACCTAGGTAAACTGAAGTGCAAGTATAAAATCTGACATATGTAATCAAATAGGCTTAGTACTTCTTGGCAAATCCTCAGTCCCTCCCTAGTTACACCTGCACCTCATTTGCTAAGTGGAGCCCTGATTTTGCCTTCCCCACTTCTCTCTCTGTGTGGTGAACAGAGCTGGGGCAGACACCATACATTGTGAATAGTCTTGTCTGAACATTTTATGATCACTACCCTAAATTCAGTCCTTCAGGACTGTTTTTTCTATTCTTTGCTCTCTCTGGTTCTTTTTTTTTAGGAAAAAACAAAAACTCTTCTAAGCTCCCAAGATACCACTTCCCAATTTCCTTTCCTGCTCTGTCTTGCCCTCTCTGGGTCCTTATTATATGACTTCACTTCCTACTTCACACAGATTTTAGATGCCATTTTGAGACTGCCAGCACTTAACATGCAAACTTAATTCACATCCACCTTCCCCTCCTTCCTTCTTGTTAATAGGAAAGGTGGCCTTCATCCAATAGGCAAGACCTCTTTATTCCTTTCAGAAGCTGAATCCTTTCTGTTTGCTCTGGATCCTTGTTTCATTGATCATCCCATCTTTTCTGTGTCTTTATTTCTTCCTACAGGTTTTTTCCTATGAGCATTTAAACATGCCTTTCCTATTTTAAGGAGAAAAAAAAAAAACCAAAAAACTTCCTTGGCAGAATTTCTTATTCCAGCTACTGTTTCCTGACTCAACTCCCTTTCTGTTGCCCAGAGTCAGCCACGTGTCCAGCCCTGTGTCACTAGGATGGGGAAGTATCCACTTCCAAGCTAACAGAAGTGAATAATTCTGTGAATAAAGCAATCTACCACAGCCTCTTTATTGTCAGACATTTTGAAAGTTGTCTAGACTCAAGCATTTCTATCGCTGGACTTTTAAAAAACAAATCACTCTCTCACTGTAGTTTCTACTACAGCAGTCAATCATCTCTCACCAAGGCTCCCATGGCTGTTGCTAAGCCCAATGGACATTTTCAATTGACAAAGTACTTGGACTTTTGTGAGCATTTGAGAATGCAGACCACCTCCTTCTGGAAATTCTTTCCTTGGAATTCAAAACTTTACTCTTTCTGTTTTTCTCTGGTCTCTACTTGCTTATGCTCATTGTCCTTAGTGGGGTCTTTGCCATCCATGCCCCTTTAGATCTTGGTGCTGTTTTGCTTTCTGTGAATTCCTTTCTCCCTTTACCCATCTGTCAGTGATCCTGTCTACTTCCTTTCTCCAACCATACATTGTAGAGTTGTCGTGAACTAGAAGTACAATCTAGGGAGACAGGTGTGTCACTTTCTTTTTTAAAATAGTTGACATAGTTGTGCTTAGCAGTCTTTCCCCAGTTCCTGCTAGTGGTGGGGGAAAATGAAATCAACTAATTTTTCTCTAGTTTTAATGTCTCTTTCAGCTAAGTATAGCATCCACTCAATTTTCCTTTCAATGGTGTTTTTCTCCACTTGAGGTAACTATTTCTCTTCACTTCTCTTCACTTTTTATTACCCTAAAGGAAGTCTGGGTATAAGGAGCATGTGTCTTTCCCTCTTCAGGGTAGTAATAGGTACTGAATATATGGATTATGAAGTTGAAAGTTTCTCATCTCAACTTCACTCAGTTCCATACTCTGTTGTTAGTCTTCACTCACTGGAAGACATTTTGAACAGGATTCTAGATTTTTTTTTATATCTGGTTGTATTTAAATAATAAAATGTTCAGTCTATTTTATGGATTACTTCACATATCAGTTTCTAATTTCTCTTCATCCCTAGTTCAATTAAACATCACCCCTATCTTTAACTAAAATATATATTTATTTTTTATTTATTTTTAAAAATGTATTTATATATAAATTTCACAACATTGTAATCTCAAGGATTTGCCCCCCCCACCCTCCTCTTCCTTCCCCCCCTTTCCCTCCTGCTCATAGTCGTGCACTTCATTTTTGTGCTTAGCTGTTTTTGACTTTTCCTCAAGGCTTTTGTTTATTTTTTTCACTATATCCCATATATTAGTGAAACTATTTGGTTTCTGCCTTTTTCTTTATGGCTTGTTTCTGCTAATATGATTTCTTCTAGGTACATCCATGTTGTTATGAAATCGTCGAATTTGTCATTTTTAATTGATGAGTAATAGTCCATTGTGTATATATACCACATTTTTTTCATCCAGTCCTCTGTTTTGGGGCATTTAGGTTGTTTCCATGACCTTGCAGTTATAAATTGTGCTGCAGTAAACATCCGGGTACAGGTGTCCTTTTGTACCCACATTGAGGTCTCTTTTGGGTAGATTCCCAGAAGAGCAA